>APFE030445421.1:0-17582 GCA_000404065.3 Pinus taeda | reverse complement strand
TATCACAATAAATCACAGTAGGCTCCAAGTGTGACCCGAACAACCCGACCAGGATCTTCCTCATCCATATAGCCTCGCGTGTAGCCAAACTTGCTGCCATATACTCGGCCTTTGCTGAACTGAGTGCCATGGATCTTTGCTTCCTGCTATACCAAGAAACTGTTGTCGACCTGATACTAAAGATCCCTCCAGATGTGCTCTTTTTGTCTGTTGGGATCCCTACCCAATCTGCATCCGTGAAGCCACATAGCTTCACCTCATCCTCCTGTCTGTACCACAATCCATATCCTGATGTCCCTCTGAGATAACGAAATACATGCTTGCCTGCCTTCCAGAAGAGCTTGGTTGGCTTAACCATAGCTTGTGAAAGTTGGTTAACAACATAGCATATATCGGGTCGTGTATTGACCAAATACATAAGCGACCCCACCAACTGTCGATAAACAGTGGCATCCACTACCTCCGCTGAAGTAGCATCCTCGCTCCTCCAACATCCAGGAAGAGGAGTATCAACAGGCTTGCAGCCATGCATGTTGAACTTCTCCAGTATCTCCCGGGCATACTTACCCTGAGAAACAAATGAAGGAGGCCCAAGTCCTTCATCTCAAACTCTCTAGCAAGATCCTCCTTGCATGAAAGTATCAACAGCTCATCTCCCATCAAAATCAAATCATCTACATAAAGTACAATGATGAACAACTTACCCTCCACCACAATTTGGTATAGGTTAGGATCCACCTCACTCTTGGAGAATCCAAGTCCGGTGAAATAACTGTCTATCCGTGTGTACCAAACACGAGGTGCTTGTTTCAACCCATACAACGCTCTCTTGAGCCTGCACACATGCGAATCGTTGTTGAAGATCTCGAAAACTTCGGGCTGCTCTATGTACACCTCCTCCTCAATGACTCTATTGAGGAATGCAGTCTTCACATCCATCTGATGGATGTGCCACCCCATCTGCGTTGAGAGAGCAAGAATCGTCCGTATGGAAGAATACCTTGCGACAGGTGCAAAGGTCTCCTCATAATCGATCCCCTCTATCTGTGAGAAGCCTCGGGCAACAAATCTTGCCTTGTACTTCTCCACACTCCCGTCAGCTGCCTGCTTCACTATGTAGATCCATCTCGAACCCACCACTGATTTCCCCTCCGGTCTTGGGACAATCTCCCATGCACTGTTTCTGATAATCGAATCATACTCTTCCACCATGGCATCTACCCATGTGGGATCCTCCACAGCTTCCTCGAAAGAGGATGGCTCAGTCACGACACATTTGCTCACAAGAGCCATGTATCCAATGTACCGATCAGGTGTCTGTCTCTGTCTGCGTTGTGCTGTAGGTGGTCCTACAACCTTCTCTGCATCTTGAGCTAGTCGCTCAGCTTCTATAGTGCACTTTCGCCCTCTAATGGTTAGCATTGCATGAGTGGTCTCTTCCACTCCATGAACTTCATCTTGTGGTTGGTCCACATCCTGAAGCTCATCCTTAGGAACTAATAGATCCTCATCTGCATGCAAGTGTGGCTCCCTCTCAAGCGAACACTTCATGGCTTTCTCCTCCTGAAATTTGATACCCCTCGCACAACAGTCTTGCGACTGTCTGGCAAATACACACGATAGTTGTGGGGCGTATCAGTGTACCCCACAAATATCCCAACCTATGTGGTCGGCTCCAGCTTCTTCCTGGCATCCTTCGTCACATGCATGTAAACAGGAGAACCAAAAATCCTCAAATGGGAAATATCAGGCCTCTTACCAGAATGAGCCTCCTCAGGTGTACTCATGCCAAGTATCTTGTGAGGACAACGGTTCTGCACATATACTACAGTATTGCATGCCTCTAGCCACAAGTGAAGGGGTAGGCCCTGATCATGCAACATCGCCCATGCAGCACCCACGATCGTTCTGTTTTTCCACTCAGCAACCCAGTTTTGTTGTGGGTTATGGGGAGCTATGAGCTCTCTTCGAATCCCTTCTGTGCTGCAGAAGTCCTTGAACTCGCCAGAGATGAATTCACCACCATTGTCGCTCCTAAGAGCCTTCACCTTCTTCCCCGATTCCTTCTCGACCAGTGCTTTGAACTCACAGAACTTTGAGTATGTCTCACTCTTCTTCTGCATGAAGAAGATCCAACACTTTCGAGAGAAATCATCAACAAAGTCACATAGTACTTGTGCTTTGTTGTCGAAGCTACTGAGAAAGGTCCACACACGTCTGTATGAATTCTCTCAAGGATCATCTTGGCGCGACTATCCTTCTCGTGAAAGGTGGCTTTCACAAATTTTCCCAAAGTACACCCTTGCACTGATCTGACTGCGCAAGGGTGCCTTTAGGAAGCCCAGTAGAAATCTGCTGCAGTATCTTCAAAGCTCCATGGTGAAGGTGGCCCAATCTCCAGTGCCGCAGCTTGCCATCATCCAGACTCACCACTCCTTCTACCTTGCATGCCATTGTTGCGCAACCATCTACATGCAATTGATAAAGGTTCTTGACTCGAACCCCTATCTTCCGGGTTTCTCCAGTTGTCTTACTGCACAGGAAAGCCTTTCCCTCGCTGAAGACAACATCATATCCCTTGTTTCTAACATCACCAAGAGATAAGATTCTCTTCAATCCGGAACATGCATCATTCCTTCAATATGAAGGGTTTACCAGACCTCCCTCTCAAAGGAAATGGTACTGATACCGATCGCACTGTATCTACCATCATCGCCCATCTCGATGTGCACTCCAAGATCTTTCTCATCCAGATCAAAAAACAAATCTCGATCTCTTGTCATGTTAAAAGATGCACCACTGTCCAAGAACCATACCGATCCCATCACACTTGATACCAAGCATGCGATCAGCGAAAAATATAGCTCAAACTGCAAGGCTAAGGCCTCTCTCGCTGCAGATCCAACAGCTTGCTTATTTTTCTTCTTCTGCGGACAATTTGTGGCATAATGTCCGTGCTGGTGACAGTGAAAGCACTTCACCTTGGACATGTCCTGCTTCTTTCCTTTTGCACCGGAATGAGAAGCTTTCTTGTTCTTCCCCTTCTTTGCTTTGGCAGCCAAAGCACAACTTTCTTCATCAGATGCCTTTGATGAAGATCTGTCCCTGGTATTCCGCCTGATCTCCTCTTGCACAAAATCTGACCAAAGTCTCTCCCACCCTGGCAAATTCTCCTGACCATTGACAGAGTCCTGATAGGAATGCCAACTCTTCGGAAGACCAAGGAGAGCCAAGCTCACCAAGTCCTCATCATCGACAATCACCCCCACACTTCCTAGCTCATCCTCACATTGGATGAACTTCGTGAGATACTTGGGCATACTGTCTCCATTCTCACACTTAATGTTTCTGAGTTTATCCTTGAGCGCCAAATTCCTCTAGTCGCTCTTTCTTTGGAATAAATCTGTCAACGCTTTCCACATCAAGTATGGAGAATCCTTTCCATGCAGGCTAGATACAATGTGATCCTTCACGCCCTCTAACAGAATCCTTCGACACTTTGTTGTCTTCTTTTGCCAAGCCTCAACTTGAGCAGAATCAGTAGGCTTTGGGACTTCAGCATCTATGAACTCCTTCAACCCATTGTCATCTAACACCGCCTCTATCCTGTCTTTCCATGCAATATAATTCGAGTTGCGTTCAATGGCATACTCCAATCGCAATCTGTTGACAGACATTTCAACTTCGACACCAAGAAAACACCGCTGCAAATTCGAATTTCACCAGCTCAAAACTCAATCGCTTCTGATCTAAAATTCGTGAGAACAAAGTATTTCTCCTACAGAGATTGACTGTATGGGCATTTACCAGATATCTCACCTTCCAAAAGAAGGATGAATCGAGAGGCTACCTTGCCCGATTACAGACTCTGCTTGAAGAAATAAAATGTAATCACTCTCCGAAAATAGATCTGATGATCAACTTCCCTCTGATACCATGTAGAAATTTTGAATAATATAACACTTATTCATAGAGATTATCCTGATTATACACTATTATCTTGAATAATATGACTTTCAGTTGACAAAGGACAAGCTCAAGGAGCTTGGATGTACATGTGGGGAGATTGAGGCGGTGCACCGTTACTTGAGGACACAACATCAATCTGATACATGGGTGGATGAGAGTCAGGGATGAAACTTCCTGGCCCTCCTTTCTCTATAGACAACCTTGGAGATGGGTTGGTGTGGAGGCCTTGATAGGGAGGAACCACATCAACTCAGCAAGGGGCCTTGGAAGGAGGCTTCTTTATGACAGATTGCAGACTTGGATGCAGATGGCTAGATGTTGGGATGCAGTCTACTTGGGTTGGACATCATGCACAACTATATTCATGGACATTAGGTTGGAGACATGGAGCATGACAGTTATGCAGGGACATTATGCAGGAGCATGTAGAGGTGTCATTCATGGACATTCTATGGGGAATGTCGAAGCAAAGGATGTTGTGCAGATGTTGTTGTGACATGGAGATGTATGAGTTAGTGGAGAGGTTGTACACTCTTGTGCAACAAGGCCATTGCTTGATCATGTTGCAGATGGGATGGAGTTTCCATGGACCTGAGCATGGGAATTGGACAGATTCTTGATGAGTCCGAGATGTAGCAGAAGTCAAGGAAAGACTGATGGGGATATAAGGATGTGCATTCTTGTGAGTTGGGTGTATGGTTGGATTAGCTACCCAAGTAGTTCGAGTCATGAGGGGTACCAATGTGTAGAGGGATGTGACTATCAGGTCTACACTTGGCGATGAACATGCAAGGTGATGTTTGGTAGACTATAGGATGGGGACGACAAATGGTGGAGATGTGATTCTACATATGTTGCAGGGATGTTTGCAGTATCTGGAAGAAGTTGATATCATGGATAAGACTGTTCGGATATGGAGATTTTGATCTTGGTGGATGGCTACCAGGATGGTATGTTGTCGAGGACGACAATGACTTCAGGTGGAGGAGGACGTAATGACCTGCGTTCTCCGGCATGAAGTGCGACTTGCGGTTTGGTGTTAAGTGTGAGCTACTCCAACATTGCGATGACTTATGCACATTTGTGAGGAAGAGCTCCTTGTTTATATGGCATGGAGGAGACATGGAGGCCGACTTGGCGATAGTAGGGGCTTTTGCAATGGAGCAAGGGCTTGGGTGAGGTCGGTTGGGCAAACCATGACCTCCCCTCCAATGCATATATATGTGTTGTGTGTTGGCTCATTTGGACAGCAAGCATTCAACTTGCTCTACATCATTCGCTCTACATAGAGGTGCGCAGGTCGAAGGAAAGGCACAGTTGTGACATGCGCCCATTCTTGGGCTGGTTTGCACGGTGAGGCATGATTGTGGGTGAAGGTGCAGGTAGGAGCACCCGGTGGTTGAGTTGAGGTGTGCATGAGTGTGTGGCGCCCGACAGATGGTTGTGGCGTGCACGGGTGTGGCACCCAGTTTGTGCAAAGGTTTGTGCGACAACTTCGCACGGTGTCTTGGCGACTCGGGCGAGCGCCCGCCCATCGTGCAAGTGTGCACGGTGACTTGGTGAAGTGTTGAGGTTGTGGACGAAGGTGTGTCTCGGTTGGAGGCGTTAGTGTGTGGCGACCCAGAGGTGCACCCGAGTTGGGCAAACAACACGATCGTGTGACAAGGTGAACAAAGCGTTGGTGAGTCGTGCGGCGACCATGCGGAGGTGCCGATGAGTTAGGCAACCGAGTTTTGCCTTGGATTGTAAAATTGACTAAGTATGAAACTTGGGCTTTCCAAGTATACTTGTACATTGTAAACTATTGTACAATATATTGTTGGGCAGACTCATTGTTTAGGGAGTTGCCTCTCCCTTTATACTGTGCAATTGTGTTCATCGTTTATAATTGTTGTTGATAATGAATGTGTATGGGTGTTTATTGGTATAAAGGATAAAGAATAATACTTGGTTGAGAATCAAAAGCTAAGTAGGAATAACTGATTAGGCGTAGTCCACGAACATAAGTATTGGTGAAAAGAAAGTGTTTAGTGGTGCCGCACCTCACCAAGAGCGGTTGAAAGACTACCGTTAGCCTGGGGGCGTGACACAAGGGGTTTGGAAAATAAATATTTTTAATAAAAATAAAATCTTATTTTTCATTATAACATTGCTATATAAATGGATGCAAGATTTATATATAGAAATAAATACTATAAGTCTAGTATTATATAAAAATATTACAACAATCCAAACATACATATATATATAATATAATATATATATATATTATAGTATATATATATATGATATATATATATATATATATATAATTTTAATAAAAGGGATTACAATCACCTAAATTCATTTAAAATGATAAAAAGTCTATTATACTAAGTGATTTGATCTCTCTTACTATTTCATAGAGCTTACTCTACTCTCTAGATGGAAACAAATTAATCTTTATACACTTGTATACATATTACACATGAGCAATTTACCAACCAACCAGTCGAACTATATTACTCTCATTGATATAGGAAGGAAATGGATAACTAGAAAATACAATCATTGCTACCACCAAGGATCACATCAAGTTATTTCCAAGAAACCCTCCACCCACCTGCGCCCCCCACCCCCCCCTTGCCCAACTAAATATGATAGCCTTCAAATTATATCGATCAAGGCTAGCAACGATTCAGACCAAAGTGGGTAGTATTATCTTTGTTACTCATGACAAGTTAGGTTACCCCAAGAAAACTTTCTTTATTGAAGGACATGCAAGTCGAATTTGACCCATTAATATGTTGATGTGTCATGATACCATTTAATATAATATCTTTGGATAAAACCTGATGTTCAAACACTACCTCAAAGTATCACAATGACTTTAAGCTAAGCCCTCATGAAAATTAGCTCTTTGATAAATTTAAACACTAAACATTTATATTTTTATTTGTTCACTCCTTCTTTCTTAACCTTTAACATTTAGTAAACTAATTAGAACATGTTAACTACCACAACTAATTTAAGATCACCTTGAATACACAAATTCTTAAAATTTATAAAAGACATAATATCACTAAGAATGAACATTATATCTTTCTGATATCTCCCACCTTTAATAATGTAAAAAATTACTTAATCCTTAATTTTATTTGTGTAGGTATTGATTTAAACCACGACCAATTAATAAGCTTGGAACTGATGTCAACAGATTGATGAGATTGCACGTGGTTTAATTGCTGAGGGTTGATTTGTCTGGAGGTTTTACAGGTAATACAAAGGTGTCTGGAGATGTTGAAGAAGTTGGTAGCAGATCTGGGTTGGAGAGCTTTAAGTTTTCCATGTTTTACAGGACTGTCATTGTATTCTCATTTTCAACCAACGAAAGTATGACAGTTTCGTAGTCTTGTCTTGTTGTGCCTGCAACAATTGCCCCCGACTTCTTGTTTTGTGCCCATGGCACTACCTGTACGGTGTGAAAGTAAAACCATGGGCTTAACCCATGGAAATTGCCCTTAGTAAAGGAAGTGATTGATGTCTTAACTTGGTCGGAAATGGTTATGGATGATTTGTTTGTTATTATCCATTTAATTTTGTATTTACATGTATGAACGCATTGATGGTCTAGTAATGGAGCCAATGGTTGATTGATTAGAGAATTAAGTTAAATAGATGGGTTTTTCATCTCCTTTAGGTTGGACAATGAGCAATTTGTTCTTAAGGTAGTAGAGCATTTTTTAGTATGTTGGTGAGTTCACTTATAATGGATTGGAGGCCGATTACATCCATGGATCATAACATGTAGGAACTCCTGTGGTGGCTGACATGAATGGTTCTACACATAAATCTAACTTATATATATCTGCAAAGTTCATATCATGGTTTATTGGTGCATTAGTAATCCATTGAGATAAATGGTATGAATTGATTTTGTTGTTGTGCAACTAGTGAAGTGTTATTGGAGAGGTTATGAGGTTGTAGCAGAGAACATGACCGGGTATGAGAGATTAGTTGTTTGTGATTACAGAGGCTAGTTGACATTATTATGGTGGAGCATAATGTTGTTGCATTATGAATGAATGACACTAGTTTTGCCAGAGATAGATGTATTTCTTAGTAGATGTACCATGTATTTTAATGGGGGCTTCACTTGGGGAGAAATACCATACCATGTGTGTTCATATTGGCAGGTATATATTGAGGAAAAATTGACATAATATATTTGGGGATATATATGGGGTAAATGGTTTTTATATCGCGAGGTATAAAATATGGAACTCAAATATAATGAAAAAATATAAAGGGGTAGAAAAAATGGATACCTACAGTATCTAGCAAAAGTAGGGGTTTTTTTAAATTGGAAAGGTTTATTAGGCTAGTATTGGTAGTGGGCTAAACAATGTGATTTTTTTATTTATTTTCCAATATGTAGTCAAATTAATGGTATTGTTTAATATGCCATGACAACATGTGATATGTCAGAGGTTCAATGAGTGAAGACCCTATGATATTTGTCATGATTTCAAGTCATTTATTGTATTGTTATATGTTGGGGTTTATATGTATATGTTGATATTGCATGTTGTATGTTAAGTGGTATAGTAGGGAGAGTTGGATATGATGATGTGTTTGTTTGATGTGTGTGAGGGAAAATTTGTTGTTTGAATAGAGAGTATGTAGTTGTTGGGTATATTGAGTGGTTTGATGAGTAGAGTTTGACTGTCTGAGAAGAATTCATATTTTACAGAGAGGTTTTTTATTTCATATTGAGTTTGTATTGAGTTGAGAGTTATAAGTGGCTCTAGTCTAAAAATAGGTTGAAACAAGACTCACAATTTTTTTGCATAGATTTTGTGGGCCCTAGTTTGAAAATGGATGACTTGTGGTCCATAAGATTTTGAAGGTTGGGGCCTTCAGTTGGCAAGTGTTGGCCTGTTGATTCAAGGAATGGTGGATTCCTCTAGCTTGCGGCCTAAAAAAATTGGGAGTGGTAACTTCCCTTAGGTGGTGACCTAGGAAACTATTGGAGGTTGGAGCCTTTAACAGGTAGTGCCCTGTAGCAGGTGGTGGCTTGCATAGTTGTGGAAATGTTGGCTTCCAACAAATGGTGACGTGCAAAGTTTAGGAATTGGTGGCATTTGTTAAGTAGTGGCCAGGATAAAGTGGTTGCTCGTGTTCATCACAAGTCGGGGGTTGCACGCTGGTGGTCGCCAGTTCACGATGTCATAATTTTTTCGTAATAATAAGAAGCAGATGATGAAGTAGATAGTGGCTATTCTCCTGGAAGGGTCCACCTTATATCTGGTGTTCTTATGTGTTTGTGTGTTTCTTTCGTGTTTATATGATGCTTATGATGTGTGCATGTGACATTTGATGATTATATATATATGTTTTTGGTTAACTAATGATGATTGAGTTTAATGTTAAAGAAAAGGAAACAAACAATTAAAGTAATCCATTTAGCACAATATCGATTCATGTCTTGTATCGCTGTGCACCCTTAGTCAATATTATCGACTCCCAACAATTTCCTTATTATTTAAAGAGTAACTAAATGCATCTCTCATAAGATATTTAGATAGCACTTAATTTTACTTATTTTTTAACCAACTAACTTCAATGAAAAAATATAATATTTAACAAAAAAATATTAGATATTACTTAAATATAAGTATAAGTTTAATTAAAATATTTTATATTAAAGAAAAAAAACTTATAAACATTAATATAAAAATTATTAAAGAAAAATAAAATAAAAAATTATTAAATTTACACATAACTAAAAAAATTTAAATATTATATTTAAAAAAATATGGTTACACAGAAATTAAATATTTTAAATAATTTAAAATTCATTTATTATTAAATATTATATTTAAAAAATATTATATTATAAAGAAAAATAAATATTTTAAAATTTTAAATTAATTTAATTCATTTTAAATAATAAAGAAAAATAATCTCTTTAAGTATTAATAAACCCAAATTAATACTTCTTAAACATAATAATAAAATAAATGAATGAATAAAATTGACACCAACCCACCAAACTCTATTAACATTTTTGATATAATAATTAAATATTAAACAGTTATACTTTTCCTTGGCTCTCTTTCTTTGTGAGCGTCTAAAGTAGTAAAGACTTTCTATTTTACGGTGGTGTTCGTTGAGTAGCATTATCTATTTATGCAAAACATTACCTTTCAGTATTAGTGTTGGAATCCAATGAAAATTGAGGTTCTATCTTTATTTTAGATATTTAGTCTCATTCAAATATGGTGAAATTATTTATTAAAGTATGGTGAAATTATTAAATTATGAGCAAATTTGTAAAGGAATCAATATTTTTACTAACACTATAATTAATGGAAAAATAATAAATTTTTAATCATTTTTAATTTATTAAATTTATAAAAAGATATTATTAATATGCAAATAAATAAAATTGAAGATACTTTAAATGGGGCGATTAAGTGAGCAAAACGATTATGGTAAGGGGTTGGTGTGTTTTTATCGCCCCACCAACCTAAGGGGACTGATATATGTTGTTGTGGCCCCACCACCCTAGAGGGTTGGAGGTGTGTTTCCACTACCCCACGAGCTAGTATGATGTGGAAACACATCTTTTTAGGAGACATGCACGAACCTATAGAGGCCACCATTTGTAACCACCTAGTAGGTATGTGCAACATTCATTACCTAGACTAGTTACGTGAATGAAGGAGGGTTATAGGGGATTTGTAGTGGTTTCACATTGTTGATAGTACAACTCTCATGAATTTTGATGGCCAAAAGAATCCTATCACTCATTTGGCATTGAATATTCAACAATTAATGGGAAGCCAACTGAGATTTCTCATGCTCTATAGGGATGCTCATAGAAGGGACAAGTTTTAGGGGAGGTAAAATCAATTTTCTTCACTTAATTGATGTCCAATATCTATTATTGGCATTCCATTCCTCTCATATCTCTACAACATGCAACAAATGCCTCACCTTTTTCTTGGTGCCATGGCCTTTTAGCTGCACATGTTGGACAACTGACCCTAAGTATAGGTAAGAAATGACAGAAGGGTTGAGTTGTTTCCTCTTTCCGGTTCATGGTCAACATCCTCCCTCTTAGCACTCTTTTTCTCTTGATAGTTAATTCACTTTCCAAGAAAATGACACTCCATTCTTGACACTAGTGTGAGCTGACAACATAGTGTAGCCCTCTAGATGAGCCTCGTTAGGAGCCTAATGGACCTGTAAAGCCTAGATATGATGCAAATTTTTAATTCCAATTCTCATTCTGGTCCAAGTTCTTCTACTTCAAATGTTATAGTTCTTGTGATGACTCATCCCCTAGGTGGTTTCTATAAGGCTTAGGGGTGTTGTGACTTTTATTCTCCACACTTTTTGGGCCCCTAGTGCTTGTCATAGCTCCCTCCTTCTTATGTTTGATATCTATGCCACGACAAAGAGCCAAATTCAAGCGGGGAGCTTAACATTACCAAGAGAAATGCTTCTTGAGAGGTCAAACCCAAATTGAGAGCTCTACCTTCTTGTTACTATGATTTGAACCTTCAACCAATTGAAGAAATGTTCACTTAGGTGGAAAGGGAACTCTCCAATGAGAAATTCAATCTTACATACATTGTTGAGCTTGATGATGTGATAGATTGTGTTCCTGATGCTAGTAATACCACAGGAAGGTATATTCAATACATGTACATAGTTGACATCTACTAGAACTTCAAGTTTCTCTTGGGGAGAGTTCTTGTAGATTGAAATGAGATCAAGGAATACATTACCTTTTGTCTTAATCGAATGCAATGACTTTTGATGGAAATGGACCACCAACTTCTGAGAATTAAATAGAAAATGTGGTGTCCCATTAATCTTGACCGCTCGACTCATAGCAATAAGGATCCCATCTTGAAATTGATTCAAATAAATAGGAATGCACACTTATCTTATTTTCTACTTTTAATTTCTTTTTATGTTTACTTGTCTTAATTTCCAAGAAAAGAAAGGTCTCTATGGCCAAATAGCTAAATCTTATGTTTTTGTTTCCTCGCGCTAAAAAGTTTATCTTTTCTTTTGATATTTGAAAACATTTAAAGTTTTGTGTATAGTCTAATTTCCCTATTAATAACCAGAAAAAACTTCTTCAATTATACATATAAAATTTTTGCAAATAAACGATACAAAATCATAATAATAAACAATAATAATAAAAATAAATATAATTTTCCTTTGAGCTATTATATTCTTAATAATATAAAAAACTAATAACAATAATAATAAAAAAATAAATTATTTCCTTTGAGCTATTATATTCTTAATAATATAAAAACTATTTTATCTAATTTAATTAATCAATCTTTAAAATCTATTAAAATAGGAAGTATAAGAAATTACTAATATATTATTTAAACGGAATACATTTTTAATTTATTCACATTTTAATAATTAAATAATTACTAAACAAATTCACAACCATATATATACACTCTCCGAACATAATTAACATTTCCATTTATAAAATTTATGTCACTTTCCTTAACCCTAGTTCATTTCCTCACCTCTTAAGCACCACATACATCTCCACGGGAGGTAAATTGGATGAAGCTCTTTCATTGTCAGTAATGAAATATCTCTCTTCTATGTTGATAGTGGGTAGGTGACCTTATTTAAAGCTTATCGTAATCCTTTTTTGGGTTACTTTTAAACTAAAATTTCATATTTATTTTTAAATAGCTAACTTTTTAGGATATGATGATGAAATTATATGTTGTATTATAATTTTATTAAAATGATATAAAAATATATTACATTTTTGTTTGGAAAAGTATGTTGATATTTTAAAACACGGTTTTTGTTTTGAAAAAAAAAACTTACAAAAAATAAAATGTAATGAAAAAGAAAATTTATTTATCATTGTTTTCATACATAATAAAATTAAATTAAATTTTAATTTTATAATTAATTATTTTTTTTTTAATTATTTCAACATTAATAAATATGAGTTTCATATTATTATTTTCATATTATTGTAAAAAATAAAAATTAAAAAGAAAGATATAATTTAACTTTAATATTATTATTTCATCGATATGGGTACACTATATTAATCAATTGGTTTCATCGATATGGGTACACTAGTTTTTAGGCTATATAATCAGTGGAATGAATAAATTCATAAAATGTGTAATAAAATGTTGAAGTTTTTTTTTTTCTATGTTGCCAGTGGGTGGGGGATATGATCTAAGGTATTCTTTTCACACTATTTTTAATTACTATTTGATATTATTTTGTTTAGATTATAGTAAAAAGTCAAGTTGTGAGTTTATTGTAAAGTGTTTATATAACCTTAGTTTAAGTTTCATAACAAACCAACTTTATCCTACCATAATTTTTTTAATCTTCAAGGTCTAATAACTTACCAACCTCTTTTAATATTTTAAAACAAATTTTTAATTTATAACCTTTGTATATTCATCCTTTATATAGTCTCCCTGCATTTATATATTCAACTTTTATATAGCTTTGTATTTGTTCAATATGGACGCTCCATAAAAGTTAAATGTCACTTGTTAATTTAAATTATTCTTACCCCACCCTCTCCTCTCTTGATCGATGAGCTATTTTCACGATAACATGGGTCAGTGGCAGGATGCTCTTTCATTGTAAGAGTTATGGAATTTCTTCTTCTGCGTTGGTGGTGGGTGGTGTTATCTATTTTTTTTTTTTTTCAGCACAAAAAAAAGTTATATGGTTATATTATATTCATCCAAAAACACATATGTACAGCTATGATGATATGGAAAATGTTTGATATGGAAAAAGAAGTGTGGCAGATCCACATAGGGAAGGAAGATATATAGAGTCGCACCAGATCAGATACGTAATGAGCAAAAGGAACTATGTAGATAATTTGGAAATTCAGTCCCATGCGCCGAGATTAAGTATGGATAAATAAGACAAAAAAAGAGGCATGTGTTGGGGAAACAGAAAATCATACCAAATAGACCGCACCAAATAGAAAAACTATATACCAGGCATGGAAAAGTCTTGGATCTAGTGGCTGACGCTATCCATTGTAACCTGCATCCTCCATATACCTTGAGGCACTGATAACCCCATCTTAGATAAAGCATCTGCTCTTCGATTTTTGTCCCTGACAATGTGGGAGATTATGTAGTCTTTCCTGATGGACCACAATGCCTCGAGCCTATTCAGCCATCCGGAGAGATGTATATTTTTTATAATATGTTTAGATAGCACATGGTTAATGGTGATTTTCGAGTCTCCAAAAATATGAAGGTTTTGAAGACCAAGGAAGGTAGAGATAGAAAGGAGTCCAGCCAGAGCCATAATTTTTTCTTTTTTGTTTGTTCCCGGTCCACCATTCCAATAGATGTCAAAAGGCTGACTGTCTACAGGGATAATGGAAACTCCACAGGCGCAAGTATTCTACAAGGCAGCGCCATCAAAAAAGGCGCAGGGATATCCATAGGTTTCATTGGTTTGTCTGATCCTACCTTGTCTTTGTACTGATTGACATGGCCGGTCTAGCTTCTCATATAAACAGAGGATGGATTCAAATACTTTAGGAAATGGTTCCTTTTTGGAATAAAAAATCATCCAGTTCTGCCATTTCCATATGGCCCAGATTGATAGCAATGGAATGGGTTTCCACTTACAATGCATATTGCTCCATGCTTTGAATGCTTCATAGATAGAAGGGGCATTGACGAGGACGAATCCAAAATGAGCAGATAAGGTCTGCCAAATCGACTAGACCTGAGGACATTGCAAAAAAAGATGTAAGTTATTTTCAAAATTTGTTCTGCAAATGGGGCAAAAGGCTGGCCCATGCCAATTGCGCTTCTGGAGATTCTCCCAAGTGAGGTTCCTATCATGAAAAACCAGCGAGGCAAAAATAAGAATTTTTAAAGGGCATCTTTTTTTCCAAAAAACTGGCGGAAAGATATTACAACTTGAAACAGATTTCGATAATAGTATTTGTAGATATATGTGCTTATCCTGAACAACCGATGAGCCACCAAGACCTTTCCAAGTGAGGCAATCCCTGTCCGACATGCGAAAAAATCCAGACGAATTCAAAGAAGCAATGGTAGCGTTCCATTGGGATTCCAGGGCAACCTATAATTGCATATCTGAAGCAAATTTCCAAATTGGTATCGCACCATCCCATTTTTGTATCACACTAGCCCAAAAGAAATACCCCTGTTGTGTACGTTTCTCAAAAGCTGCGAAGGGATATGGATCTTTTCTCCTGCACCTGCAAAAGTATCTAATCCAATGATGATATTGGATCCAGATTGGAAATTCCAAATCAAGTTTTCTTTGAAGAACAACTCCAATCTCTTGAAACCTCTCCATATATATGAGCTGGTGGAGGATCCTGTGGATTGCTGTCTATACCAATATGTCATGTCTTGATCCCCCATGTACTTTTCTCTTATGGTCTTGCTCCAGATGGATTGACCCGTGATCGCTTTCCACATAGATTCACACAGGAGAGCTCTTCTAAAGGAGTGTAAGTCTAGTATACCCCATCCACCTAAATTTTTTGGCCGAGTCAGCTTTGAAAGTCTACTCAGATGATATTTCTTCTTTTCTTTCTATCCACCCCATATGAAGTTAGCTATCATTCGGTTTAAAAGTTTATAATGGATGATGGGATGTAGAAGAGGAGCGCCCAATAAACCATGATTTGAGCCAATACAGATTGCGTGAGAATGGTGTGGCCTCCAATGGATAAGCACTTGAATTCCCATGCTGATATTCACTTATAGAACTGATCCGGAATCCATGACCAATTAGCCAATCTGCAACCCACAAGTTTCAAATAGAAGCCTAAATATTTAAAACCTTTCATGATAGGATAAGCTTTGATATTGAAAATATCTGTAAGAAACGTAATAATATCTCCATTAACATTATAAACATAGAAGGATGATTTTATATCATTGATGTACATGTCAGTGGCTCTACTGAAGTTCTTCATGATTTCCTGGATGCATATCCATGTAGATCTGCACAGTGAAGCTGACAGAAGAATATCTTCAACAAATAGGTTATGCGACATGAGGATATCCCTGCAAATGGGGAGGGGCTTGATTCTCTCTTGATGGATTGCTTTCTTAAGTTGTAGGCCTAGAGATTCCATAAATAGTATGAAAAGGAGAGGAGATAGGGAACATCCCTGTCGTAAGCCCCTAGCCGCTTTGAAGAAAGGAGTGGGGACTCCATTAATTAGGATAGTATAATTAACATCTACCACACAGACCATGATCCATCTAATGCACCTAACATCAAGGCCAATCCTAGCCAGTAGGCATCGAATAAAGCCCCAGTTGACACAGTCGTATGCCATTTTAAGGTCGATTTTTAAAAGAGTAGCATCAATTTTCCTGCTATGTATGGAGTGTAAGCATTCTTGGGTGAGAGCCACCGCTTCAGAGATATTCCTGTCTTTAAGAAAACTGTGTTTCTCTGCAGACAAGTGTAGTGATAGGGTGTTCCTTATATGGATAGCTATAATTTTGGATATGACCTTGTATAACACATTGCACAATGAGATAGGCCGATAATCTGAAAAAGAGGAGGAGCACTGCTTCTTAGGAATAAGAGCGATGAATGTAGAGGATAAGTTCTCACTGATGAAACCCTGAGTTCGCGATTCCTCGACCATCATTAGTATGTTTGTCTTAAATAATTCAAAGAAGTGTATGAAAAAATCGATGGTCCAACCATCCGGGCTGGGGCACTTGTCTTTCTGGAATGTTTTTATGGTTACCAGTAATTCCTCTTCAGAAACTTCTGCATAAAGAGCTCTGTTCAGACATTTATCAAACATCATGGGGAATGGGTCTATTCCCCAAAGAATGTCCTCGATGTAGAAATTTTGAATAATATAACACTTATTCACAGAGATTATCCTGATTATACACTATTTTCAGAATGCATGCATAATACATAACCTCCTCTACCATTGATCATCAATTTGTGGAATTAAGAAACAATCAAATGCGCACATTGAAACATCAATCACACATATCAACACAGTATGTACTGGGGAAAGAATACAGCTGAAAACCTCCACTATCTGTATATTATGATGATAGAGAACATGTAATAATACATAGTACAATACTCCTCACAAGTACTCAGTACTATCTCCACATGCTACACACAAACCAGCTCAGATCTGAACAAGTCACGGGTTCAAATCTCCTCCACTGTTTGCCTGCTTCTACTGCGCAATCCAAGTTGAGAATAGATCAGATCCAAGTTCGAATCCCCTTGGCTTGTACTGCGCAATCCTCATTGGCAATCTCAATCAATGATTGTGAAAATCTCACGCACAACTATAGTCACAATTGATAGTAGTCTCACCCTTTCACCTGCCTCTAACACTTGTCTCCACTGAACTATCCATGCACTGAGTTAACTAATGTATTCTTTAGTAGATTTATGAGTTAATAATTAGTGAATTAATTAATAATTAATTCACACCACTCATCACTAGTGTATTGGTCAGTTAGACTAAATACAATTAGTTCAACTAAGTCAAACTGAACACAACTCCATCAACTCCTCAATCAACTCCACCA
>APFE030445410.1:50821-79309 GCA_000404065.3 Pinus taeda | reverse complement strand
CGCTCTCGGCACTGCACGAAACGCTCCCGGAGCGATTTTTTAATGCCCGGGAGCGATCACTCCCCGATCGCTCTCGGGCTTAAAAAATCGCTCCGGGAGCGACGGAGCAACCGCTCCTCGCAGCGCTCCCGAAAATGGCAGGGAGCGCAAATTGTTTTAAGGGTGCACGCTCCCGAGGTGCTTCGAGCCGCTCTCGCCCAGAGCGCGATTCGGGAGCGGGTTCGAGGGGGGGGGGGCGCTCCCCTGCAACTATGATCCTTACTTTTGGATTTTAGTGGGTTCTCCCCATAAAGAATCTCCACTATGTAAAACTTGAAGGACAATAATGATCCTTACTTTTGATGTTTAATGGGTTCTCTCCATAAAGAATCTCCACTATGTAAATCTTAGGTTAACTATTCGAACGAATATTTGAAACTCGGAGCACTTCTCCGACTTTTGGTGGGACTTGACCCACATTTCAGAGAATCTACGGAAAAGTTTAGATTTGAAATCTATTGTTTTATGTAGACAGAGATCAGATTTCAAGAAGAGACTAGATGCTCTCTTGAAATCCTATAAATGAAGAGAATGTATTGCCATTCAAGGGATTCGAGTCACTAGAGCTCTCTCTCTTTCTACAAGCTCTCTATCATTCTATCTTAGGTCAAGTTTGACAAGCCTGCGCATGTGCACTTTGATGCATATGTGAACCTAAAGTGGTGGGACTCTTAGGAAGCACTGAGTCTGACACTTTGCTAAGGTCAATCCACACTCTTTGCGCTATGCTACAAAGTCTGTGATTCCACTAGCTAACAAGATTTCTTTGTTTGGAAGAGGATACCTGATAGGAGAAAGGGCATCATTTAGAGCTTTATAGTTTATGACTAACCTCTTCTTTCCTCGTTTTTGTTTTGAATGCTTGTTGACATAGAAGGTTGGGCATGCCCATGGGCTTTTTGATGGTTCATGAGGCACAATACTTGCTAAGGTTTTGCAAATGGGGTAGCAAGCTAAGTGGGCTTGATTGTGGGGAAAACTCCACAGTTAAGCGCGCTTGAGCTAGAGGCGATCCGGGATCCGAGATGGGTGACCTCCCGGGAAGTCCTAGTTATCGGGTGCAAGCCCCGAAAGTGATGATTGACGCTATGTGATTCATTTCACTAGTTTCAATCCCACTTCTTCACCCTGAGAGCATCACTCGATGCAACGAGTGCTAAGTGAACTATTCAAAAATCATGAGAAATTAGTCAGTTACGACTCCCTCTCATGGACATGGTCATACGTGAATGACTTACTTAACGCAGTTGAATCCCAAAATGATATCTAATATAATGCACTGCGTAATCCCCCATACTTAAATTCAAAAAGAGTCAAGGGATCTCTACTTGAATGGTTCATGAGGCACAATACTTGCTAAGGTTTTGCAAATGGGGTAGCAAGCTAAGTGGGCTTGATTGTGGGGAAAACTCCACAGTTAAGCGCGCTTGAGCCAGAGGCGATTTGGGATGGATGACCTCCCGAGAAGTCCTCATTACCGGGTGCAAGCCCCAGAAGTGATGATTGACGCTATGTGATTCATTTCACTAGTTTCAATCCCACTTCTTCACCCCTGTGAGCATCACTCGATGCAATGAGTGCTAAGAGAACTATTCAAAAATCATGAGAAATTAGTCAGTTACAACTTACGACCACCTCTCATGGAAATGGTCATACATGAATGACTTTCTTAACACAGTTGAATCCCAAAATGATATCTACTATAATGCACTGCGTAAACCCCCTAATACTTAAATGTTAAACCTGTAAGTTCTAGAAATCAAAGTACAAAACAAATCAAAAGTCCAAAGTAGAAGGTCTAGGTAGTATGAGTGCTAAGAGAACTATTCAAAAATCATGAGAAATTAGTCATTTACAACTACCTCTCATGGAAATAATCATACGTGAATGACTTTCTTAACGCAGTTGAATCCCAAAATGATATCTAATATAATGCACTGCGTAAACCCCTAATACTTAAATGTTAAACCTATAAGTTCTAGAAATCAAAGTACAAAACAAATCAAAAGTTCAAACTAGAAGGGCTAGGTAGTATAAGTCCTTTATTTCTGATTCTTCGGTCTTGTGCTTCTTTGGAGATCCTTCTTCGGCAACATTTGCATGATCTCTATTTCTCTTTCTATTTCTTGAATTTTCAGGACAATCACTTTTGTAGTGACCCATCTTGTGACAGTTGTAGCATTCGATTTTGGATATGTCTATCTTCCTTCTAGGCCCTTTAGTCTTCTTGAATGATCCTTTGTTCTTGTGATGAGCAGAGTAGGCATTTGAAACTTTTTCTTCTTCATTCTCTTTGTTGCTTACTAGAGAAATCTTGACTTCTTTCTAACTGCAACCATTCCATAGTTGTTCAAATGTAGGAGTCTCGTTCCAATTGTTGAGAACTAATGAGAAGGCACTACATGATGTTGGTAAACCTAAAAGTGCAGTAATTACAAGTTCCTTCTTATTGATTTCTAGTAGCATCAGATGTGCTCTAAGTCTCAAATTTTTCCCAAAGGCTTAGGCACATGTATTCCAAAGAACCCAAAAAGCATTTTGGGAAAATCCACCCAGAAACAGTTGTATTAAAATAATTAATTATTTTTTAAGGGACCCTAAGTCTAAACTTAGGAAAATAAAATTATTAAAGGGTATTAATATAAATTGTGGATGTAAATTCTAGAAGAAGACAAGGATCAAGCAGAAATGATCTTAGCCATTGATTAGCTTCTAATCTGGGTCGTTGAATATCAACGAGGATATTATTTAAGGTGGCTTGAGGGTCACTTGGAAGACACACAGAGTGAGTTCAAAATTTCGATTTTTTGAAGCAGAGCAGCTACCGAAAGATTTTCGATAGTGAACTTTCGCAGTGAGGGACAGGGAGAGTTGGGTTGAAGTATCTTCTCCAAGACCCAGAATCAGCAACAGAGAGGCAAAGAGAGACCAGGAGGAGGTAGCATAGACCCAGGAGGGGTTAACGTTGGGCTAGAAGCGCCCATGGAGAGCTGACGTAGAGCCAAAAGGGCTCACGTAGAAGCAGCGAAGTCTTCCAGTGTAGAAGTCTGAAATCTGCCGAGAGTTGAGATTTCTAAGCCGGGAAGGCTAGAAACTGCTCCAGAGGGCAGACATTTCCCAAATGGGCTAACGCAGATCCTGTTGAAGCTGACACAGGGCCAGCGCAGAGATAGTCAAGGACAGTTGGTTCAGCTGCCGAAATTGTCGGGTAGAGTGAGGTAATCTCACTAAATTTTTCTGCCAGTTTATTTTCTTTGTAACTGGATTGCCGGAAGGGCATCCAGAGTTGTATTCAGAAACTACTGCTTAATAATAAAAACCCTCAGAGTTGTTGCACCAGTTTCCCTGCATTGTGTTTTTCCAAGGACATTTGTCCAAAAATTACTGTGTCACTCATGCATCTTCTCTATTTGTTCTGTTCTTGTTTTGGGCAAATTAATTAATTAAGTGAAGGCTGCAGTATGTTAGCTTCGATATTTGTTGTAGGAAACAATAAATAATTTGTTACGGTATTTAACATATAGGAGAAGTTTAATTAGTTGCTGCAATAGGTGATTTGGGTGCGATTATTGAATTTTCACACTTCTCTAGTACTATCTCACCAATTGCTTGAAGTTCATCTCTTAATCTGGCTATTCTTACAAAGAAAGATGCCACAATGTCTTCCTTTGTCATTTTTATAGACCTTAGTTCATTTTTAAGGCTTTCTACTTGACCAAGATTCTTGAGAGTGAATAATTTTGATAAAGCCTCATACATCTCTTGAGCAGAGTCTATGTTAGACATATAGGGGATGAGGTTATCTATTATTCCATCCACCATTAGAGTCATAGCCAATATTTTTGTCTCCCTGAATTTTTCCTTTTCTGCATCACTTGACTCATTAGTAGGCATATTTACCTTTCCTCTGACTACGTCCAAAACTTTATTCTTTTCGAGGATGAGGTCTATCCTCTTCTTCCATGCCCTATAGTTAGATGCTCCTTCTAGTTTGTTTTCACCCTTCATTCAGTTAGACATTGTCCTTGAAGATGATAGACTTGGCTTATTATATGATCCTTTTGAAGACCCTTATTCAAAGCTTCTTAGAACTCCTTATTCTCCTTTCAAAAGATCTTTGAGTTGCCTTTTAAACTTCTTCAACTTACCTCTGATACCATGTTAGAAATCAAAAAGGCATAAATATTTTCATTATATAGATAATTACTTGTGACTTTCTTATCTTTATGTTCTTCTTTTATCTTTTAGTTCATCAAGCAATTACCAAAGCAATAGCACAAAGATCACAGGCACCAGATATAGGCAGACAGCCAAGGCAAAACCCCTATCTAGGGGAAAACCTAGTCAACAACACTTCCTTAATAATTTACTGAGATAATCCAAGACTTTTGACCAAGACACGGACTTACTGAGATAATCCAAGACTTTTGACCAAGTCAACCCTTTATTCCTTCTTGCAGATGATAACCCTTCAACAACAACTTGCAGCAGCAATTTCGACCCAGCAACTGGCAACAGTAGCAACCTCGACTTGACAAGAGAGACTTCAATCTCCTAGAGGAGTCCACACAAGAGAGAGATGGATAGCCCGAAATTTCGATCTAGACATTTTCTTCTTTCTTCCCCAACTTCGCACTCCTTTTTGTTGAGAAATCCAAAGTGAGCCAGTTAAAGGATTTCTCTTATTATGACATTAACTTGTGATGTTTTCCATTATTATTATTTGTTCTTTCGAGTTATCTTTTCTTACCATCAAGACTAATGCCAAAACAGCAAATAGAAGAGAACACAAGATGTAGGCACACTGCCAGGGCAAAACCCCACTCTAGGGGAAAACCCAGTCAAAATTCTTCCTTCAGTAGATTCAAGATGAAACAACCAAGACCCTTACAACTTAGACTCGAGACTATCTCCATCCATCAAGTCAACCTTGTCATGCTTCAGTTCTATTGCTCCTATGGCAGTCAGACTTCTTCACACTTGTGTCCTTGAAGAGATCACCTCTACAATCAATTTGAGCTCCTTCATCTATTGTCATAGCACCATTATAATAGCACAAAGATACTTTGAGAGCACCACTGTAATAGCACTGAACTGAAGTCACTGCAATAGCACCGAGATGAGGTCAATGTGGTTATGTGAGAGCACCGAATTGAGGTCACTGTAATACAAGTTCATCTCTGTAATGACAACGAACCTCTCTTTCTGAAATAGCACCGAGTTGAAGTCATCTGAACTATGCACACTGTGATATCCAAACTTTTCACTGTAAAGACACCGAAACATATATCTCTGAAATCTTTAACCGAACTTCTTTATGGTGAAGTTAATGCGAAGACCTTGTGCTTGTATATTTACCTAGTTACATTCTTCAACACTCCCTCTTAACTAGGGAGGTATTCATATTTACATATAACCATAGAGGTACATGGAAGATCTCAAAAACACATCATCTACGAAGAATTTTAGGCACCGCAATGCCATGGACTAGATTCCTAACCAGTGTTGATTGTGTAGCTTGGGAGGTACTCCAAGCCCTGGGGTTCGGGGTTTGGAGGGCAAAGCACCACAAAGGTCACTTGCGGGATTGGAACCCAAGGTTTGGGTTTTGCACCCATAGAGATTTGGGCCAAAACCATGAAGAATTTGAGCATGAGAAAATATGAGGTGATAGAGCTTGGCATGTCCATTCCAACGCTCCAAAGATCACTCAAATCAAAGCTCTAGAAACGAAATTATGAATTTTTGAAGTTGACAATTAATGTTTGGGCAGTCAAAGTCATGTAGGCTTGAAAAATTCGTCCAATAGACATGTCTCTTCACCAATTCATGGAGCCCTTCATTTAGTGTATAAATAGAAGGTGATGTGAGGAGTATTCCTTATCCAAAAATTGCATCATTTGATAGAATTCTCTCTAAAATAGGCTGAGCTCAAGAAGGACAACTGAGAAACAAAAGTTTGTTTTTAGGGCATAAAAACACCTGTGATTAGGCCGAGATGCTATAGGAGGTAGGCCGCAGGCCTAAAGGCAAATCTAGGAATGATTTTGGGTGGTGTTTATCTCTGTTTTGGGTCTGAACTGAGCTAGAAGGAAGGATGCATGCCTTGAGGTGGATCTGGACACTTGTGCGTAGAGTTTTGAGGGTTGTCTCCCTGTGTTATGAAGACATTGTCCTAGTCTTTGGTTGCAAACTTGGCCGCAGTCCTGTAGAGGAGATTTGTGAGGAATTATGTCCTTAACAAAGCTGGAACAGGGTGCCAAATATAGCAATGAAGGGAGAAGGATCTTGTGGAGGGAATACCACATTCTTATAGGTTACTGTTGGAGCATTTGAGGGTTGTGACATATTCTGTGGGTGCGCTAACCAATGAAGAGCTACAACAATGATTACTAGTAGTAGCCCTATGGGATCCCCTCCCAGGACCCCTGCTAGTTTGAGCGGTAACAATGATTACACCAGAGTGTGTTGGGTTTATTTATTGAAGAAAAAATTTGAAGCTTTTGAAACATTCAAGAATTTTCATGCATGGTTAGAAAATGATGCACAATTTCATATTGGATCTATTCGTACCAATAATGGAAAAGAATATACATCAAATGAATTTGAAAATTGTCTTCACCAACATGGGATCAAATATCAAACAATTGTGCCTTATAATCCCCAACAGAACGAAGTAGCTGAAAGAATGAACAAGACAATCTTAAATATGTTACGATGAATGATGTTTTTCAAGAATGTTAAGCTGATGTTTTGGGATGATGTGGTTCTACATGTTGTTATAAAAAGAATAGGTGTCCATCTCATGCTATCAAAAAGAAGACTCCCTATGAAATGTGGTGTGGCCACATTCCTTTAGTGAGGCATCTCAGGGTTTTTGGTTCCACCTGTTATGCCTTGATACTTAAGGAATGTTGAATTTCCACGATCTTGGGTCTAAGATAGAATCTTAAAATCTTTGACGCTACCAAACCAAGAATTTCAACAATACTACTTTGCACAACGAAATATAAATAGAAATAAATCACACATGCATAGAATATAGACAACCTTTTACATTTTTCAACCCAACTTCGTTATATTCAACAACATATAATACAATAGTCTAGGGCTCCTGTACCAGGGATAATGGCCCTCATCCATCCACTAGTACAAGATACAAAACTGGGGCTTGGTGTTGGTCCATCGACAACCAATCTACCCTCAACAAGATACTCTTACCATCTGGTTGATGTAGCATGCTCTCTCATCTCCTCTCAGTCGTACCCTATACCTACCCGGTCCTTCGGCTCCCAATCTGCAACTCCTGCCTCTATCAATGCTCCAAGTCCATTTGACCACTGAATTTTGATTATCCAATCTGCTCACTAGTTGATCATTCGTACATCAATGCATCAAAACTCATGTCGAATTGTTCACAGCTCCACATGTGAACAACTCTCAACTTCCCACTGTTGCTACTCAGCTACTCAGGGACTTCAGTCCACTATGGTCTTCCTGTGTTGCACCGATGAAAACCATCATAGGGCACGGATGGCTGTCACCTATCACTACAAGATGTCCATTTCTCATAATGAATATAGGCTAGGAGGATTTCCCATCATCTGTTGTAGAAGTCCTTCTCTACACACAAGTCTCAGGCACCACAAACTCCTCCTCTGGTTTGTCAACCCTAGAGCTCAACAACTGCCACTCTAGCAACCACTTTTGTCCATCAAAGTGTTGCACACCGAGCTCCAACTTGGAAACTATCCTGCTGTCCTCCAGCAGACCATAAGTGCCCAATCCACGTTCACACTTGCTCCACTCTCACGCTGCCCTCCAATAATCCACGAGTGACCAAGTCCACATTGTAGCATTTGCACCTAGTTAAGGCATCCTCACACCTAGGAGACCTTTACACACGGCTGCCAATAGACTTCTCCATATCTGCCCTTTGCTCTGCAATAGAGGAGCTATTGCACAAATCTAGGCACCAATCTTCACTGTGGAAACTGCCCACTGGTTAGGACTTCTGACTGCCATGTCAGCCCTCCCTTCTTGGCTTCCACAGACTACACTCTAACCAATCCAATACTGATCACAAACTATGACCCAACATAAGGCATCAATGGAGAAAATACATACCTTGGTTCTGCTGCTCATGGGCAGTGTTTTGGTCACTGGTTAGGGAACCCACTGTAACCCACAGCAGCCCAACCTTCTTGACAAAACACACTTCAATTGGTGCAACTTCCACTCCTTGACATGCTATGTGACCTTGTTGTGTGAGAAGGCACCTACAACTCCTTGTTAGGGTTGTTTTAACCATCAAAACATCACCTACAGGTCTGCAGACTAGTCATCACAGGAGGTCTCCTTCTCAGCCTATTTTAGGATGATTTTGTTGCGTCCCTTGCCCAAAATAGTCCCTCATCAATGCAGACCTCCAGCAAGGTATCTTACATCTCTAGGTTACCTTAGTTTGACCTCAAACAGTCCTCCATACCTTCATTGGCCTATCCTTCTTGCTACGGCCTTCAACAATGTATTTCTCCTCCTTTATTCACTTCTGTACTGATGTGACTACTGTCACCTTGGCTGCCTGGTTAGGGCTTCCTAACAGTCCTTGTTAGGCCCCTCCAATCAGCTCCTAAGGCCTCCTACAGCTGTGGCCTTCCCTTCTAAGCTTGTTTCTCCAATGCACTGTCCTTAAGGTTAATTCCTAGCCCCTAAACTCTCCAACCAACTCTCTGATTACTTCAGAACAGGCCTTGGTCCTTTGTTGTAGCAGCTTCTGCCCTAGATCACAGGAAGACAGCCCTAAAACTCGTCACAAGTAACCCAGATATCCCTTACACAACTCAGCCCTCCTGCATGGTTGTCTAGCCCTCAAAACAGTCACAAAAAGGCTACAGACCTAGTCTTTTCTCCTTCGCTGAGGTGCCTACTAACCTATAGCCTTAACGGAGGTATCTCCTCTCCAAAATGTGAGTTCTCCTTCTTATGTCTTCTCCAAATCGATGAGGAAATAACCTCCTCTCACCTCCTATATCTATACATAGAAGGGGCTTCATCAAAACGACATCTAGGGCTTTGTACAGTTGTCTCGAGGCTTATTGTCATCAAGCCGACCTAGACCATCATGTGCAAAACCCAACATTGACTTCAAAAATTCATAACTCAAGTTCTAGAGCTCTGATTTGGGTGATTTTCGAAGCGTTGGAATCGACACGCCAAGCTCTATCACCTCAAATTTTCCCATGCTCAAATTCATCATGGTTTTGGCCCAAATCCCGATGGGTGAAAAACCCTGTACTTGGGTTCCAAGCCCACAAGCCTACTTGTGGCGCTTTCCCCTCCAAAACCTAAACACTAGGGCTTGGAGTACCTCCCAAGCTACACAAAAATCAACAAGGAACAGAGAAACAAACTCAATGCAAGGAGCCGCAAATGTATCTTCTTGGGGTACTCAAATACCTCTAAAGCATACCATCTCTATGATGAAGTTAATAAGAATTTTATGATCTCTAGAGAAGTGATATTTCTTGAATCTTCCAAGACTGACAATGTTGTTTAGCGGCAACTTGATCACTTGGATAGATTCGGACATGCAAAGTCTTTTAGAGAGTTTGATAATGAGATTCCACATATTGAAGGGGGGATCCCTATACTGGATGAATTTGTGGAATCTTCTTGTGAAGCACTCTCTCCCCCGCATGAAGCTCCATCCACTAATCAAGATGACACTTTGAATGATGTGATTGATAGAATGGGAGGCTAAATCTTGTTTCAGCCCCATCTCAGTCAACTAAACAGCCAGGGCCATCTTAGAAAGGTCCTCCAAAACGGCTGACAAAGACACTTGAAAGTGTTCATCCTAATGAGGTTGGAAAGACAGGAACAAGAAGCTCAACCAAACAAACTAGAGGTGATGTAGACAATCCTGATTCACTTGTTGATATGGATATTTCCTATTATTGTGAACGAAATTTGTCTACGGATTTCAAACCAACTTCCTTCAAAGAAGTCGCTTCTCATGATGAACGGAAAGAAGCGATGAAAAAAGAATATGATGCTTTGATAAAGAATGGCATCTGGAAGCTGGTTGATCCTCCATTGGGAACCAAACCAATACGCTGCAAGGCCATCTTAGAAAGGTCCTCCAAAACGGCTGACAAAGACAGTTGAAAGTGTTCATCCTGATGAGGTTGGAAAGCCAGGAACAAGAAGCTCAACCAAACAAACTGGAGGTGATGTAGACGATCCTGATTCACTTGTTGATCTGGATGTTTCCTATGGTTGTGGACTAAATTTGTCTACAGATTTCAAACCAACTTTCTTCAAAGAAGTCGCTTCTCATTATGAATGGAAAGAAGCAATGCAAAAAGAATATGATGCTTTGATAAAGAATGGCACCTAGAAGTTGGTTGATCCTCCATTGCGAACCAAACCAATACGCTACAAGTGGGTCTTCAAGAACAAATATAAGGCAGATGACTCACTTGACAAGTACAAAGCCAGGCTTGTGGCAAAAGGTTTTGCACACAAGGAAGGGGTCGGTTATGAGGTGACCTTTGCCCCCACAGCAAAATGGGCTACCATCCGGACACTCTTTGCCTTGGTAGCTCAGAATAATTGGGAATTCCATCAAATGGATGTAAAAACTATTTTCTTGAATGGAGATCTAAAAGAGAATGTTTTTATGTCACAACCAGAAGGATTTGTTGTGAAGGGTCAAAAACACAAAGCATGCAAGCTTGTAAAATCTTTGTATTGGCCTCAAGCAAGCACCTTCAGCCTGGTACGAGAAATTGATTGAGCATATTCTGAAACTCAATTTCAAACATTATGATCTTGATGATGCAACTTTGTTTTTCAAGAAAGATGGAAAAATAGTTGTGTATCTTGTTGTGTATGTAGATGATCTTTTGATGACAAGGAACAATGTGAACTACATTGCATCTATAAAGAATGAACTAAGGAAAGGTTTTGAAATGACAGATTTGGGCTATGTTCACTACTATCTTGGTATTGAAATAACTCAACACCCGAATTTTATATTCCTCTCTCAGAAGAAGTACATTGGAGATCTATTGAACAAGTTTGGCATGGCTGAG
Organism: Pinus taeda; assembly: GCA_000404065.3. Lineage (NCBI taxonomy): Eukaryota > Viridiplantae > Streptophyta > Pinopsida > Pinales > Pinaceae > Pinus > Pinus taeda. The sequence continues at coordinate 68,171 of APFE030445410.1, read as the reverse complement.
TGCAATCCTTTGACTACTCCAATGAAATAGAATTTAAAGCTCACATCCACTGAAGGAAAAGAATTTGAGGATGCAACAAAGTATGGACAGTTCGTAGGAAGTCTCAACTACCTGACTATTACCAGACTAGACATTTCATTTGTTGGAATCCTCTTCAGGTTTATGCAAAAGCCTTGTGAGGGTCATTGGTCTATTGCAAAAAGAATTCTAAAGTACTTGAAGGGAACTCAAGACTTTGGACTCAAGTATACACAGGTGGATGACTTTATCTTGATTGGATACTCTGATTCAGATTTCAATGGAGATAAATAAACTAGAGTATCTACTTCAAGTTATGTTATGAGTCTTAGATCAGGAGTTGTCTCCTGGAGGTCATGCAAATAATCAGTTCCAGCAGATTCAACAACTGAGGCAGAATATGTGGTAGAATCTGAAGCAACAAAGGAATTTGTGTGGCTCGGATAAATTTTGGAAGATTTGCAAGAGAAAAAAGTACATTCAACTCCTCTTTTGATTGACAATGCTTCTGCAATAAAGTTGGCCAAGAACCCAAAGTTCCATGATCGAACACAGCACATCAATACAAAATACCATCTAATTTGACATCATGTTGAGGCCAAAACAATCCACCTACGGCATTGTTCCACAAATGAGCAGATTGCAGACATATTCACCAAAGGGCTTGGAAGAGAAAAGTTTGAAAGATTCATAATGATGCTTGGGCTCACCAACATCCCTTCAGACTAAGGGAGCAAATGTTGACACCTAATCTTTGGGATTAAAAAATCCTATGTAAATATTGTAAATAGAGAAATAAAATAAGTTGGAAGATGAAGAGACATTAGGAGATGAAACCCAATAGTCTACATCTCCTTGTATATATCTATGTTCTATCTTAATGCAAATACAACAATTCCATTCGGAGTTACTCCTGGCCTAACACTCTACAACCTACACTTGAGACTAGTGTCAAAATAGCTAAGAGATGGGATTCATTTAGATGGGCATTTAATTTAAAATCAACCAAGATTTTGCATTTCATTTAGTTTCTAAGTGTCGCATCTCATACAGGATAGTGTGCATCTGAAGCAGCAATTGTTCATCTAGCAAAATTGGTAGTTAATTTATATTTTGCAAGTAATTTGACTCCATAAGGCACTGGTCTCTCAAATAATCTAATTGAATTGTGCTAATAATTAAACTTGTGAATCATCATTAACCAGGAAAGGTTACTTGGAAGCGGAAGTGGAAGCGGGGAGCGGGAGTGAGAGCAGAAGTGGGAGCAAGGAGTGACATTTTCAAAAGCTCCTGAATTGGGATCGAATTTCTATATAATATATATTTTGATACATATATGTCAATAAAACCATGTAGAATGATGAATTAGATATAAAAAGCATAAAAACATGGATTACACCATATAACATCAATCATCTAGAAGTTATAATCTTCATCAACCACGACCACAAGTTACAAGTTCTCACTTATATAGCATGTAGAGGTGCAAATAATCAAAATAGCATCGAGTGTAATCCATCTCTGAAATGAAAATACATCAACAAATAGAATTTAGATGGCCTCTAGCATCCAAAAAAATCATGCTACAACAAATAGATACATATCGTCAAAATCATTGCCTATCTTGGGATCTTTGTCATTAATATCACCCTCTAAGCAGTTAGCATAAGATAGAAAAAATGTAGCATGTCAAGTCAAGATTTTATTTGAGCGATGGGTACATTTTTAGTAGGGTCATGATAAAGGAGTTCGACAACCAATGTCACTAACATGAAGGTACATAGAGGGCTTGGTGCCCTTGATTAAATACGAGTCCCATTCCCTAGTACATTACAAAATCCAATGGAAACATTGCAATCCCCCCAATCTTGAAATCCTAAAAAACTGATAAGTCTACTAGATTTTATGTGAGATCTAAAATTCTACTTTCTCCATATAAAATCCAATGAGGATGGAATCACTCTCAAACATCCTGAGTCATTTCATGGCAATGTTAAAAATTTAAGTAAAAGTGAATTTCACTTTTACTTTAAGAATTTAACATTACCTTGAATTGCATATCAATACTAGGACCATAAACTTGAATATTAAGTTGCCCTACTCAAAAAATCTTGTTTCTTTAAAAAAAAATTGCGTTTGTAACATATTTGTGACAAAAATTTTGTAAAAAAAACCAATGAGCAAATTACTTTTGTGAGAGCACGACGAGAGTGAGAGCAAATTTAGCGCACTCCCTAGTCGTTGCCGCTCAGACTGCGCTCTAGGAGCAATTCGAGGGGGGGTAGCCACTCCCCCACAACCCTGTAACCAGGTTGCTAAGCCATTCAATTGTTGTGAAAATTTCTAACAAGAAATTCTACTGCAATAACTGATTTATTTCTCCTACTTAGTTTCTACAATAAGTTATTTACAAAACCCTTCAGTAAACATCAAAGTAAATTCTACTGCAGTTGTCACATAATAGCACAGAGAAAAGAACAGTGAAACACAAGCACAAGAATCAATCACATCAACACAGTTTTTTTTGGACAATAGTCTCCGGAAAAACCCAATGCGAGAAAACCGGTGCAGCAAATGAGGGTTTATTTATTATTCTTCAGCAACAATCTCTTTACAAGGAATGATTTGCAGAACATAGAGAAACCTCTGAGAAAACACCTAAGATAATTTTCCCCCACCCTTTGGAGAAATTTTGACACCCAAGAGACCCTCCAGCCTCCACTGCGTCACCTCTGTGTCATCTATGTGTGAGGATTGCGTCCCTTGCTATGTTGCCTCTCTGAGTTGTCCCTCTGCGTTGTCCCTCTAATGCATTGCATCCCCTCCTCCTCAGTCTCCGACTGATGCAGATACCCTCGTCTTCCTTCACCCAGCAACTCTCCCTCTACAATCGAACTCTTACTTCTTGAGAATCGATTTCCCTTGGGTTACTGAGTATTTTCCCTAGTGTGTCTCCAAATGACTCTCAAGCCTTCATTTATACTTTTCCTGTTGAGATATCAACAGCATCTAATCTCTAATCAACGACTAAGATTAAATTAGACTTGATCCTCGTCTCTTAGAAGCTTCTCACCCATATTTTCATTAATACCCATTAATATTTTATTTTCCCTAAGTTTAGGCTTGGAAACCCCATTAAAATATTAAATATTTTAATAAAATACAATCTGAGTGGAATTTCACCAAACGATTTCTGGGTCTTGGAGATCTCATGTGTTCTAGCCCCTCCACAAAATTTCGGAGCTACAACACATCCAATGCTACCCAAAAATCAACACTCCCTCTTAGCGAGGAATGTGCTCTAGCAATACTTCCCAGCCGAAGTATCACAATGATCCATGGCATCGGTCCTTTGCATTGCTGATGCTCGGCCTGCTGCCCTTCATCCACTGCATTGTTGCAACCTATACCGTTGCCCATGACACTGTTGCATTTGTACTGCAGCTCCCTCTTAAGAACTGCACTATCTGTTTCTGCTACTAAAATGGATTCTCAATCATCCCCATCTTCTCCCTGAAATAAACAAACTTTGTTCTTCCTAGAGCCTTGGTGAGAATGCCTGCCACCTGTTCTCCTGTCAGAGTGTATTGTAACTGTAATGTACCTTGCTGGACACAGTCTTTGATAAAGTGACATCTGATGTTAATGTGCTTCGACCGATCATGAAAAATTGGATTCTCGGAGAGCTTGATGCAACTCTGATTATCACACAAAATGTTGGTCGCTTTCATCCTTCTCTTGAATAGATTCACAAGCAACTTTCGAAGCCATATGGCTTCACACGATGTTGTGCTAGCTGCCATATATTCAGCTTCAGCTAAGCTCAGAGCTACGGACTTTTGTTTCCTACTACACCAGGAGGTCATTCCTGATCCAATGTTAAAATAGTACTGAGTGGTACTTTTCCGATCTACAAAACTTCCAGCGCAATCTGCGTTAGTGAACCCACTCAGCCTAATATCATTGCCTCAGGTGTACATTAATCCATGCTCCATTGTTCCTCGTATATATCTGAGAACATGCTTGGTTGTTGTCCAGTGTGCCCTCTTCGGTTCCACCATGAACTAACTGAGGGTGTTGACAGCGTAAAAAATGTCTGGCCTGGTATTGACCAAATACATCAAGGACCTCATGAGTTGCATGTACAAGGTGGGATCTACTTCTTTATCTTCAAACACATCAATCTTCTTCTAGTTGGTAATCATTGGAGTAGCCATGGGTCTATAGTCCTGCATTCTGAACCTTTTTAAAATTTCTGTAGCATATCTCCCTTGTCCAAGGAAAATTCCACCCTTCTACTGCCAAACTTCCAACCCCAAAAAATAATGCATCTATCCCAAATTCTTCATGTCAAATTTTGTAGCTAGGTTCTCCTTGCAATCTTTGATGAGCCTAGATGAACCTGTCAAGAAAAGGTCATCCACATATAATACCAAAATTAGAGGCTCATTCTCTACAATCAAATAGTAGAGGTTGGGATCTGAGTCACTCTTGATGTAGTGACTGTAAACTGAAAATTTCAAGATCCGAAAACTGAAAATGCAAAACCGTAAAAACAATGAAAAACTTACCTGGACTACTGTGGACTGGTTTTGTTGTTGACTGGTTTTGCTGCCTGCTCCTGTTCTCTGAAGCTGAATCGATTACGGGGAAACCAATTCCTCCCAGCCAATTCAGCAAGCTTCTGTGAAGCTTACTGCCCCCGTGCCCAGAACCTCAGGTCAATCAAGCTACTCTCGTTCTTGTTCTCGGTCTTCCTCTGCCCTCTCAGTTTTCTGCTCTCCCTCTTGCCCCTTTCCTTGGCTCAATACAGTGGTTTTATATTAAAATTGGCGGTGGCCACCTTCCAGCCTTCGGCCACCGCTGTTGCAGCTCTCGACACCTCCTGGCATGCAGATCCTTAGATCTTTCTGTTCGGTTTGGTGGCGGTCGACCGACATGAGGTTTCATTTATGAGTTTAATGACCTTTCCAAAATGTTACGTCCTATTTTGTATATCCCTCATCCTTTATGTTTATTATATAGTTTATGTTATGTTTATTTACTTTATTATATACAGTGTTCCACCAAGGTTCCGGGACAAGGGGGCGAGGGAGCGAGGGGGCGCGGGAGCGGCCTATGCAAAAGCTCCCTACCATCTTTTAGGAAACGTGGGGGAGCGTCAGGGTCTTAAAAATTTATAAATATAAAATATAATTTATTAATTGAGTCCACTATGACAATTTGCCAATTTGGTTTGAATTGAAAAGCTGCAAAGCATGATCATTGATATGAATATCATTTGACATTTGAATATCATTTGACATGAGGCCTTGACATTGGATTATTTTCAATAAAACAAAAGTTTCTGTTTTTTTGTATTGTGTGGAAATCAACATCTTCATAAGTTTGCAGGCTGTGTAAAAGACTATATAATGGAGTATTGGGATAAGCTCTAAGACAGGCGAGAAACAATGTTTCATATTTAGATGGATAAACTTCATCCAAACCTTTGTGTTATATAATATATTTGAAAGTTGAAACGGTTCATATATTTTAGAGCCGCAATCATGATTTTATAAAAGCTTCTAGCTTAATTGGCATCAGTATGAGCGTTGTCATATACATTATTAGCAATATTGCTCAATCATACCGAAGTTGACTGGGCAGGGTGTAGAAGGGCATTTATGATTTAACCATGGAAAAACATTGTAATTTAACTCTAACTACACCAACAGTGCACACGCATCACAAAAGCAAACCGATTTCAATTTTTAAAGCTACTTCACAGCAATAAATTTTATATTGATATTAGTTAGGCAAGCCGTAGATTTTCAACTGATAATATTAATATATGAATAGCGGCTAGCCTATTTGGTTGACAGCGGACACTGCTCTGAGACAGACACTCTGATGATTGCCCAAACTTCATTCACACGCCCATTGATTCGGAAAGGGCTGATGTACTGTGCAACGATAAATCATAAAAACTGCAGAATATATGTAAAATCGAGACAAGGCCGTCATATGAAAACTAGTGTGGCCGTAGACAAGGCCGTCCGGCGTCATATGAAATCCTGCATAATATATTTAAAATTTTTAATTAATAACTGAAACATGGAAACCTGGTTTCTTTCGAGACCATGGTGACTCTACGGGAGAACTGATGGCTGGAAGTTACGATAGCATTGTCGCTTAAAAAAAAGTTAAAACAACCGTCAAGACACACCAAACAATGCGCACTATTGATCTGTTGGAGACTTATAAGTTATACTGTTATATCACTTATTGAACTGTTAGTCTATTACTAACTTGTTCAGCTGTAGCAGTCCGATCCTCAACACGCAGTGCTGCTCAGGGAGGTGCTGCTCGCACGATGCTCGATGGGAGTTGCTGCTTCTAGGACGCTCGACCAGAGAGAGGGAGGAGTTCTGGAATGATGAATCGGAAATCCAAACAGTGAAACAGTGAGTGGAGCGCTCAGCAAACTTGCAAAGGCTGTGAGTGTCTTGTTCATGGCTCGGTTGCCGTTTTTATAACATAAAACCGCCATTTTCCAAAACGCTAAACGTTAATTAACTCTTAAATAAAGATTAAATTCAGCGTTTAATTAATTTAAATGGTTTTTAATGTGCCACGTCCCCCCTCGCCCCCTCACGCCCCCCCTTCGTCCCCCTAGCCCCTCACGCCCCCCTCGGCCCCTCACGTCCCCCCTCGTCCCCCTTTTAGGAAACGCCCCCTCAGGGAAGGGAAACGTCCCCCTGGCACGTCCCCCTGAGTTTCCTCATTTTTGGGAGCGTGGGGAAACGTCCCCTTCTAGTCCCCAAGTCCCCGGAGCGTGGGGGAGCGAGGAAACTAGACCCCTAGGGGGGGGGGGCGAGTCCCCGTGGAAAACTGTTATGAACAAAGTTCATACACAAACAAGTTAAATACTCCAGAACACTTGGAATATGAAGACATCCATTGAGGATAGAAATATATATTGAATAAGTATAAGAGAATTGTTATGAGATGTGGTTACAAATGAGGACCTGCTTATATACCTAGGTAGGTGCCCCTTCATGAATGGTCATGTCCTTAAAGACATGTCTCTTCAGCAACTAAGTATTATTTAATTAATTATTATTATGGTTATTATTTATTTTTATTATTTTTATATATTTTATTCATTACAGTAAATTACTAACAATTCTCCTCCCTTGTCCTTCCAAAATGCAATGATAGTAGAAATGACTCACTAACTCCCTATAAAAACGAAAATTGAATCACCCACAAAAAGATAGCAAACAATGCTCCAAAGGTGAATATGTATTATCCCCAATTTTGATTTTTCATTTGAGAAGATTAACAAAGTTTATTGGGGAGGTGCTAGGCATAGCACAATTTTTTAATTCAAGTTTTGGAGACGATTTCAGCTTGAGGAGCTTAGGTGAAAAGGCAAGATTGCAGCTCACTGGTAGGTGGGGGCCACAAGAGAGAGAATTTAATCAAACGGGTACGCACTTGTGGAGGAAGAGAGAGAGAAAAAGGAAAGCGCACTTGGGGAGCAAAAGAGAGAAATAGAAAGGTGGTGAACTAGTAGAGAGTGGGTGCCACCAAGGAAGAGAGAGGTCAACAATTATAAATAGAGCAAGGAGGCTCTCATTTCGGACATCTTGGATCATTTTATGTTTCATCACTAGTTCCCTTGAGCTGCTAGGCCAAGACAACCCGTGCTATTTCGCAGAATAATTTTCCAAGCAGGAATTACACTCTACCTTCGGTGAACTTCGAATGTCACCCTAGGAGAGCAGAGACGAGTCCATTCAGGACTTTTCCAGGGGCTTAATTACAGAGCACACTTCAGGTAGTGCGTGCTACTAAGGGTGTAGAAGCAGAATTCGTGGAGCTTATTGGAACACATTTAGTGGGTACTTTGGATCAGGATTTTGCCAGGAGATTCCTTTGCTTTGGAAGGTGGTTTTGGAGCATTCTTGGGAGCTGAATTGAAGGGAGTTTTGGGGGACGAATTTCTCCCTAATAGAGAATTGGCAAGAGTATCGGGAGAGAAGTTGCGCAGGTAGAAGCAAGAGGAGAAGTGGGGAGTCTGGGCCAGCAGAAAGAGGGGACTTCCAAAGGAGAATTTAGCCAGAGTTGGGGAAATTTCCAGTGGTAGATTTGGACTTAATTCAGCAATATAAATACTGTGGGACGTTTTCTGTTTATATTGGGCAATTTGCACTTGTTGAGGGTCACCGTGTAGCAGTGGATTCAGCCCAAACCCTTTATGGGTTTTTGTGGGTTTATTGAGAGGAGTCTCCAGCAAATTTTTGGGAGGTATTTTTAATATAGACTTTGCTATCTTCAACCATCATAACTTGAAGAACAAAACAAATGTAACTTTTCCATTATAAAAAATTTAAGGACAAACAACCTATGAAGGAAGACACAATTTCATGAATATAGAGTACATAAATAAACATTACATTATCTTCATAAAAATAAGATGAAGAAGAAGAAGAATCAAATTCAACAAACTCAAACTTGGCACAACCTCCATTGGCCTGGGACTCGCAAAACTTGAAGACTCAACAAAACCTGGTTCAAGACTCAACAAAACTCTGCAAATAGATCAAAACAAAAAAACAAAAAATACAATAAGTTCTGTGCAATATGGGTCTAAGTTGAGTCTAATGGGTTGGAGTCAAGTTTGAGTTGACTCTGGCCAAGTCTACAGAGTCTTGCGTGAAAGTCCCAAGTTTGGGTCAAATAATCTGCTCAACCATGACTCACAAGGCTCCTCATATCATTCATTTATTAATTATCAATTATATTTATTTTATCCTATATGGAATCTTTTATGTTACCCTTTTCATGTTTGATAATGTTATTAAGGACAAATCACTAGCCAAATTACAATAAATATCCATAATTCTCTCCCCGAGGCATTAGAAATATTTCTCTTTCGAGGAAAAGTCTACTTTGATCACTCAACAGTCAAGCCATATCAAATCCTTCGCCAACTTCTCGGATTCTTGGCCTTCAAATCACCAAACTTAGTCCCTTTCCAGCCCATTCACATACTTAGCCAAGGTTGTCTTCTTATCCCTTTCTGAACCAGACTCGCACTTGATCAATTTTGCATCAATTGCCCCTAGAAAGTTCTCATAAATTGTTCAAATACATCAAAAAGTTAAAAACACACATCTATATTTCCCACTGGACATAGAGTTTTCTCGTTTGAATATGAAAAAACAATCTTTATTAATGGGTTAGTTTTTTCCGTTTCAGTGATTATCAACTGGTACCTTGATTTATAGTGCATAGTTATCATTCAATGTAAGATGAAAAACTTCTAAACAATTTTATTATAAATCCAATTTTACCTGTTGGTCTTCATCAATGGGGCCATGTGCCGAGTGAATCACTACAGGTGTTGCTGAACACAGGAGGCGCCTAACCTGTCAATTCCAGCCAATTAAATAAGCCATGCACAGCAAAAACTATAAAACATGTCTTGTACTATTTCAATGCTCGAAATGAACTAGAGGTCACTTTTTCATAAAGCTTATCAACTTGGGGATAATAAACATATATTTAACGAAGGAAATATTAGTCTTTTATGACAGTAATTCCAAAATTTACATCAAAATAACAACAATTTCAAATTCTTTTATTTCAAATCTAACCAAATATTAAGGCATGCATGGACAGTAGTAGCTGTTATATAATAATGCTTGTTTATCTATCAAAAACAATGACTTGCTGACATCAAGGCACCTCAACCCTCCATCTTCAGTCCTTAAAATTATAGAAAAACACTGAATGAAGGAAGCTTCAGTATAAATCAGACTTGTTTCAATAAGATGCAACATTCACAGCTTCCTCCAACTTCCTGTATAACCAAGTAAAGCTTCAGAGACTTTGTTCTGCATTACAGTGTAGTAATTAAACCTTTTGTGAAAGGTCTCCTATGAGCAACTGCTTTCTTAGAATGACTTCAATTTGCACACAAAGCATTCATGGGTGCTGAGTGCATACCGTATGATGCTTCTGCCACTTTTGTAATTCTTGTCCAAAATTGCTTGCCAGTGTTTTTAGTTTCTATTGTTTAAACTCTTTTCATGCTAGGGGTTTTGCTGATCTTTAGATGTAAAATGGATATGTAATCTAAATCACCTCTACTTAACAATAATAATATTCCAGATGTCAGTTATACATCTTGTAGATGTATGGACCTACCAAACAACTGTTTCATAGAGGATAGTAACAGTAGTGATAAGTTGATAATCAATGTTGTGATAATCGCAATCGGGATTAATTCGGCGAGGGTCCGGAAAAAGAAAAAATCATAAAAATTTAGGATAAAATCGGTAAAAAATGGCAAAAAAATACAAAAAAACCATTTTTTCCTATCAGATCGCGATTTTTTCGAAACGGAAAACTCACTGATTTAATCAGCTGATTAAATCATTGCGCGAAAAACAACACTGTTGATAACTTTATCTGGAAAGCATAAATTTCAAAGTTTCTGAATGCATTGCCTATTTGATTTCTGGAAGACTTTCCAGAAGAATAAAGTAACAATCAATTTTACACTGATTAGCAATTGCTTTCTTTATGTGCATACTGAGGCTAGAGATATGATACTATGTCCGATGGTTGCATCTTAAACCTGATTGTCCTTCAGAGCAGATTTTTGCTCATTGAGACAAGTTTGTGCTCAGAACATCAAACACTGTAGTAACCAACATGCCTAGTGTGTGACAACCATGATAATTACATATCCATTAGGGTTCTATTTGACCTGAAACTAGAATTAATAAATAATATGGGAAGTCTAGGGAAGAACGAATCAGCAGGAGATAAGTTTGTCAAAGAATCATGGACCCTAAGATGATCACTTCTCAATGTTCTCATATATTGTCTTATCTATTTTGCCTTTCCGGGTGTGGGTTCAATGCATATTTACTCAGCTCAGCTTGGTCAAAAACTCAAAGACAAAACAGGCAAGTTCTACTCGACTCAGTAAGCACTGGGCAATTACCAAATTAGCCAAACCGGTTCCTTTTGAAGTATTTATAACTTACCCAGAAATTTTTTCAATGAATTGAGTCAAACTCATTGATTCGATTGATGACTCATAAGTACTCACGATTCAACCATCAAGTGTTTAACTTGTGAATCATCACAGATCAAATGTGAGTTGGAAAGTCAAACTCATCGATGGTGAATCAAATCAACTTGATCTGGGAGCCAATTGGTGTTCAAAGTTCAAACTTTGACCCACGATTCATGGGTCAACAATGCAAGTGTAGTAATTGTGGGTTGATGGAAGTCTTACACAAGAAATTATTATGTGATGATGTACTTTATTGCTTTATGAAATGGGTCATGAGTTAACTCAAGGTGAGTATGAATGGACATCATTTGAAACTCGTAGTTATATGGGAAAATGCTTTATTTTCCCAACTGTTTCGTGCATGATTTCTCTATATGAAAAGAGACCCCCTAACTTAATTTGATTTATCAATCGTGGATGCATCCTTTTGTATACTATGTGTCACCTCCATCACCATCGGTCACATAGACATATGTAAATTGGTTTCACGTTTAATAGAGAGCATGATAACAAATTAATTTATCTTCGAAAGAATAAATAATTTCGTAAAAGGATGTCTTTCCCAAACATTGTATGCACAATCCTTACTGTGAAAAGATTCCTCTCGCCTTGATTCTGGCTGTCAAGAGTGCAGGAACTCTCACTGTATGTTGTGTCATATCCATCTCTCTCTCTCTCTCACTCTCTCACACACACACACAAACAAAAAATAGAGAGAGATAGAGAGGCTGCAATTTAAATGAAGAGATCATAGATATCACTGTGGTCTATGAGCTTCATTTGTAGACATTCACATAATTATAATTTCTGTTTCTTCTACCAATGATTTTGTGTTCGTGTCTTTCCCTTTTCTTGTTTAATCAAGTGAAGTGTTATTGTAATTTCAAACCTGTAACCTAGAGTGGATTAAGATATCAATAGATATCAACAATTTGTGTTACCAGCTATGTTTGAGGAATCCAACCTTATGATCTTAAATGTGTACTACTTAAGCAGTTTTGAGTTTAAAGATAAGATAAAGATAATTTACTAATGTCAAACAAATAACCACAAAAATACATCAATGTGACTGAAGTTTCTAATGAACGAATATTCTAATGAAAATAGAAAGTCAGGGTGAAACCAACTCCATGATCAACGCAGAAATTATAAAAACACAAAGATTTTAAGTGTCTAGCTATGGGGAGAAATGTCATCCAATAGAAAGAATATAGTTGAGTCTCAATACAGTAAAAATGTCATAAAGGCTATGAAAACTGAATTTACAATGTTGGGAACAACAAGCCCTTATCAGCCCTTACTAGCAAGCACTCATCACCCAATTCCTTCTTTGAGCCTCCTACTAATCTTTCAAGCTTAGACACCACAAACCAACAATTTCCATGCATCAACGCTGGGAATTTCATCCCATCAGTTTCAGCAGACTTTTCCAACGCGCAACACCTTGGCCCTTGTGCTCTAAGCTTGTTTCCTTATCAACATTCTCTCTTGCTATCACCATCCATCATTCTGATGATGGAATGCCTGTTTTGCTTGTTGTTCTGTTCCTTTTCCTCTAGGCTCTCCGTTTCCTACAGGATTGTCCCGCTTCCATTTTCCCACATTGAGGGATCATCAAAAACGTGGGTGTTTTTCTGCCCAATCATTTCCTTGCCAAGTGTTTGGTGGTGGTGTGTTTTGTTACACCAGCCCACCCACTCTCAGCTCTCCCTTAGATCATGGATCTGTCTGTCCCACTCTTCAGGCCAGCCAAAATAAAATTCATTTTACAATTACAATCATCATTCATTTCAATTACAAGATCAGGGGCTAACACAGGTCTTACAATTTCCATTTTGAAACTGAAGGAAATCATTCAAAATATAAGGAAAACAGTCTGAGACTCTGGCCTATGTTGATGCTCATAAACCCAATGTTTAAGCTTAAGGCCTCGCATAATGGGATAGACCCCCTTAACTTAAGATTGCTCATTGCATTGACAAATATTCTGTTGTTTGATACATATAGTAAGCACGAAAAGTAGAGCCAGTAACACCTTGTGCAAAAGATTGCACAAACCATATTGCGCCCACCATCAGAGGTCTTAAATCATAAAACAAAGTTCTCTTAAGGATCACCATTAACAGACACCCTCATACTACAGGACAAACTCCTAAATCTGTACAAGAATTTTCCACATCCTTAATTTAGTGTTGCAAGTAGACAAAATAGCAAGCACGAAATATCATACTGTATTTACATAAACATGGATTTTGGCCTCTCTCCAAATTATTAAAGTATGGAACTGTATTCTTCAAACGAAAATAAAACAGATACCTCAACAAGCCGCAGGTCACGGCCAAATCGCAGCTGCGTATTTGTGTTGAACATATGCTCCATGCCATCAATAATTGAATCTGGAACAGAATCCACTCTCTCCATCCCAGGGCCAACAGCCTCATGTAGATTAGTAGTGGATGAAGGAACAATCAGTGGGTGCAGATGCAATGTGTATGGTGAAGACATATACAAAAGATTAAGATGGTTCGACACACTTTCAACTTTATGTGGGGCTTTTACTGAGGTTGAACGGCCCATGGTGGTTAATGCCAAATCCTCACGACCAACAAGCACATAAGCAGGTGCAGGCCAATCAACTGGCAGAGATTCTCGGCATCTATCAAGTGCCTGACAAAAGCAGTAAAGTTTGTTAGAATAAAAACATTGTAAAACTATTTACATTAATTTCATGGTTTTTTATCTGAAAATAGAATACAAACAAGTTGTCTGTAGGAAAAAGTACATTGTATTTAATTTTCTTGAAAGCAAAAATTTTATTGAATGTAATAAGTTAATAACCAAGAAAGTCCACTAACAAAACCAAGAGTCAATGAACTGAAAATACATCCATCTATGATGATGCTTAAGCCATATTTGCCTATAAAGACATATGACTGGAACTCAAACCTCTATGGTGAATTGGAGAAATGAAATAGTTAATGTTCGCAGAAGCTATTCTTCAAAACATGTGCAGACTAAGAACCACAAAGTTTTATTGAAAAACACAAATAACAACAAAAACGACCACACTAGAGAAGTGACAAGAAAATGCTTATCTACTATCTATCCATAGCTAAGTTTAAAGTACACTCCTGCAGGCTGCTCTACAAAAATAGGGATTTTGAAGATTAAATACAAATCAGTATCTTAATATATATTCCAAAGTTCCCATCCTAAATGCAAAAATACTGATATATTTTTATTTCTGTACATGTATGAACAAGTTCGCATTTACATGTCAATACCATAACTAAGGGAATGGAGTAGATATCAAATTCCATGTAACATACCGTACACTAGAAGAGGTCATGCAGGACCCTTGTGTAAAGTTACCATTTGCACTTAAAAGGAGTTTTTCTCCCACTGTACAAGCATACAACGATGAGAATACACTGATACAGTACAATTCTCTATGCAAATATGTCCTAGAAGTTCCATAGTTAGTTCTTCTAAGTTTTCACTATATTTGCATATATCAATTCGTATGGTAGCCTAACAATCAAAGATAATATCAAAGCCTCACCATCAGAGGTCATATCTGACCTATAACTTTGAAGGAGGGTTGGTGATCTGATAATCACCCTATGAGTGACCTCAATTGAAGATTTATTAAACAAAAGGTATTACAAACTCATGTGCTGGTGTGTGTTCTGTGTTATTCAAGCAACGGATTGATCAGATTGCCAATACACAAACATTTAGATGGAAAGACAGCAGAGAAATACAGTAAGCAACACAAAGACACAAACACTTTTTTTAATAAGGAGTTCACACTATTCTCCAGGGCTATGTCTTCGGTCCCGCTTCAATGGTGGCCTTGTTTTATTGTGTCTTACAGCAGAGAAATTACAATACAGGGACTCAATGTGAGTTCTCCTGAAGCAAATTTTTCCAGGTAGCGTGGTTCTTGGATTCCCCAAGCCACTCAAAGTTCACAGACTCTTTTTCTTCCTACCGGCTCTGTGACCCTCGACCTACAGTGGAAAGAGCCAACTGTGATGCTCAATCCAAACAAATTCCTCTATGGGAAGGCTTGAATCTTCAAGCTCTCTGGTGCTCAATGCTGCCTGTGGTCAGCTTGGCCCTCTGTCTCCTCTGCTTGGCTTTACTGTTCTCTGTATTCAGTCCTCCTCTCAGTGTTCACTGTTCACTGTCTCTCTTGGTCACTTGGATTCGTCTGAAAATCCTCTCCTTCTTCTATCGATGTTCATGGCTTTAACCATTCGATCCCTATGCCTGTTCGGTTCCCCTCCCGCCTGCATCGATTCACCTTCTGCAGCTGCACATAGAGTTCCCTGTTCGGCTTCAGCACGAATGCTCGGGAAGTGCCACATGTCTCCATCTAACTGGTGCCAGCATGCTTTGTCGGTTCATTTCTTTGGTTATGTCATGGATACGTTCTTTCTCCACCGTGGCGGTCAAACAGATTCCAAATCCTTTTAAATCGCGGCTTAATTCCCTGTCGATTCCGCTCCTTTTTATCGGGCGCAATCTCAGTCATCCGATCTGGACTCCTCCAGATCCAACGTCATACGCACGTCGAGCGCGGTTGACTTGCTCGACCGATAAAGCTCGATCACGGTGGATTTTCTCTCACCTCCACTGCCACGCGTCAATCTTTGAGTGGGATCGCTCCACTCTCCTCCAAACCCTCTTACCGTTCAAGGGCACCCCGATCAATACCGCCGGTTTTCCAGAGTGTAGGTCCCGCCTTTGTCCTTTAGCGCTTTTTGTTTCTCCGCCCACGGTTCTCCGGCTCCCAACGTGACCGAGTGCTTAAGGCTCCCCCATTTCGGCCTTGTTTGCCTAAATGATCAAAATCGCCTACTTTTCCCGATCCTAGGGGTTGTTTTGACCTCCTGCGCAGTCTCCATGGGCCTCGGTCAACGCTCTTTGACCGAGGTCCTTGTCATTCCACGTCGGCTGCCATGGCCACTAGTTCAAGGAATTTTTTGATCGTTGTTTTGGAATTTTCAAGGATTTGTTCAGCTCGATACAGTCAAGGTTCTTGACAGTCTTTTGTGGATCCGATTCGGATCACGGCCTCCCTACTGAAAAAAGCTTTTGGACCACCAAAAGTTGGTTTTCTTCAAGCATCGACTAAGTGAGGAAACTGCTCTCTCACTTGTCCAATCTCAATCCACTTCGCACTACTCGGCTTCAAACCTTTAAACCCAATTCTGAGGTATTCCACTTGTCCACTGCGCGTCATCCTTACCTTCCTGTCCAGCACTCTGTCTTCCTATAACTCATTAAGGTATTCAGGTAGCAGGTCATCAACAAAAGGTAATTGACTCTGCTCTTCAGGGTCCTCAATCATTGAAGGTTCAAACAACCTCAAGCAATCTGCGTTCACGACTGAGTAGATGTGCATGTAAGTTGGCAGATCAAGGCGAAAAGCATTCTCACCGATCTTCTCAAGTATCCTGAAGGGTCCATCCCTGATAGGTTTTAGCTTTTTACCTTCACCTTGCATTCTGTCCTTGCTGATATACAGCCAGACTTGGTCTCCAACTTGAAAACTATGCTCCATCTGATGCTTATCATGCCTAGCCTTGTACTTGGCCTGGCTCTTTTCCAGTTGTTCCTGTACTGCCTGGTGGATCTCCTGGATCTATTCAATGAACCTAATTGCCTTGTCCACATAACTGTGTTTATCAAACATGGTATCTTTACCAAAGACAAAATCCAAAGGAGACCTTGGTATGAAACCAAAACAGGTCTCAAAAGGAGATCTCTGTGTAGAAGAGTGTTTGGTTCTTTTATAAGCATATTGCACATAGCACAAGTGCTCATCCCAAAGCTTAGGATGTTTGTTGCAATATCCTCTCAGTAACTGGATCATTGTCCTGTTAACTATTTCTCTCTAGCCATCTGTTTGTGGATGAAAAGTTGTGCTTTTCTTTAACTTAGTGTCCATTAGTTCCCACAGACTTGACCAAAACTTCCCCACAATCGATCAGATATAATAGAAGTGGGTAATCCAAAATGAACCTATACATGTTCAAAGAATAATTTTGCAGTTTGTTCAGCTGTAATCTGTTTACTACAGGGTATCAAAATACACATTTTGTTGAACCTATCCACAACAACATATAGATAATCATGATCTTTCCTAGATTTAGGCAGTCCTCCAACAAAATCCATGGAAATGCTTTCCCAAGGGTGAGAAGGAACTGGCAAGGGAGTGTACAAGCCTAGTTTTCTATTGTT
>APFE030445410.1:16157-50801 GCA_000404065.3 Pinus taeda | reverse complement strand
TGAGCATATTGTTCTATGTAGCTTTCATGCAGCACAGAATTATGCTTAAGTAGGATAGATGCATTTATAATGGGTCTAGATAACATGTCTGCAACCTTGTTATGTATGCCCTTTTTATATCTGATGACTAAAGGAAACTGTTGTAGAAACCCCATCCATCTGTAATGTCTTGATTGCTACAATTTAGTTTGGGAGTGTAGGTATTGAAGTGGCCGATGATCAGTATGTATTACTGTTTCCTTGCCCATTAAATAATGTTTCCACTTTTTCACACTCCGAACTAATGCATACAATTCTTTATCATAGGTAGGATAGTTAACTACTGCAGGATTAAAAGTCTCAGAATGATAACATATGGGTTTACCATGTTGTGTCAACACTACTCCCATGGCATAGTCACTGGCATCAGTTTGGATCTCAAATGGTCTTTGTAGATCTGGCAGTGCTAGTACAGGTGTTGTACTAATTTTTTCTTTCAAGGTATCGAAGGCTTTCTGCTGTTTGCCTCCCCACTATAACACCTTGTTCAATCCTGTCAAAGCATGTTCAATCCTGTCAAAGCATGTAAGGGAGCTGCAATTGAGGAAAAGTTTGAAATGAACTTTCTCCAATATTGTGATGCTCCTAAGAAGCTTCTCACTTCTGTAGCAGACTTGGGTTTAGGCCAGTTCATGATGACTACCACTTTAAAGGGATATATTTTCAATTCACCTCCCCCTACTATATGACCCAAATAATTTAGAGAGGTTTTGCCAAATTCACATTTGGAGAGTTTAACATAAAGTTTTTCTCTTCTCAAAATATCTAGTGTCTGCTTAACATACTTTAAATGTTCTTCCCACGTTTTACTAAAAATCAGAATGTCATCCAGATACGCAATAACAAAATCATCAAGAAAAGGTCTGAGTGCATCATTCATTAATCTCATGAAAGTAGCAGGAGCATTAGTTGGGCCAAAAGGCATAACAAGCCATTCATACAATCCCTACTTTGTTTTGAAAACAGTCTTCCATGCATCTTGCTCTGCAACTCTAACCTGATGGTATCCACTGTGCAAATCCAGCTTGGTGAAATAAACAGCTTCCTTTAATTGATCTAAAAGATCATCTATGCGAGGAAGGGGATAACGGTTTTTGATTGTTATCTTATTCAGTGCTCAGTAATCAATGCACATTCTCCACGAGCCATCTTTTTTTCTCACCAAAACGATTGGTGACCCACATGGTGATGCGCTAGGCCTGATAAACCCTTTTTCGAGCAACTCCTGCACCTGCTTCTTGATTTCAGCATTCTCTAAAGCAGACAACCTGTACATCCCAATGTTAGGCAAAGGAACATCTTGCTGCAAAATAATATCATGTACTATTCCCTTTTTGGGTGGCAAACCTTTAGGTTCTTGAAATAAGATATCATACTCTGAAACAATCTTTTCTATATCAGCTTGCTGATCAGCATTACAACCCTCAAATATATTGGTCTTATCAGGTCTCTTTTCCTTTACAACCATCAGCAAGAACTGTTTGCATGAATTTATCATTCTTTTCATATGTCATGAGTTTATGAGAGTATAATTATTCTTGAGCTTGTGAGCTCTTACAAAGTATTCGATTCCATCTTTAACAAGTAGATACTTGTTCTCAGCTCTATAGAAAATAGTCTTTCTATCATACAAGTAAGGACTTCCTAAAACAATTCTACATATATCCAAAGGAATTACATCTAACTCAACCTCATCTACAAATGCTGACCCAAAAGAAAACTTAAGTTTGCACTGTCTAGTCACTTGTAGTTGTGCTTTATCATTCAACCAACCAAATGGGTATGGTTTCTTATGAGGTGTAGTTGCTAATCCAAATTTCTTTACAATTGCTTCAGAAATTAGATTTACTTGTGAGCCACTATCAAACAAAGTATTAATCTTTTGATTTTTTGAAACAACTCGAATATGGAAAAGCTCATGTCTTTTTCTCTCATGTTCTTCATCAATAACAGATTGAGCATCAGAATTCTTACATTTTATACCTGTGGTTGCAATGATTGTTTCATCTCCCGAGTCTGACCCCAAATCTCTCTAAATAGCTGCAGCAGTCTTCTTCTTCTTACCCTCGAACTTCTTAGGTCTCAGCTCTCGATGCAGAATCTAACAATGTTCGTCATCATGCCCCTCCTTTTTACAGTGAGTGCATGAAGCTTTGCCTTTTTGTGCAGTGTTAGCCTTCCTTGCTTTCCACTTCTGCTTTCTTTTCTCCTTGCTCTTGCTTACAGTGGGTTGGGATGGTCCCCCAACTTCTGGATTTATGTTCTTTCCTCTAGCTTCTAGATGAATAGCTTGTACAGATACCTCATCTATACTAGTGGGATTAAACATGAGGATAGTATGCCTCATGTAGTTGTGTAGACCACCAATGTACTTCAAAAGAGTTTCTGGTGAATCTAATGAGATACCCAACATCAATGCTCTCTTTCTGAATTCTTGAGTATACCCTTGTACACTTTGCCCTTTCATTTGCCAAATAGTTTGCCAACTCATCATGGCTTGTTCCATGTAGGCCAATGGATAGCACTACTTTTTTATTGCAGCAACAAATTCACTCCAGACAGAGATGGTCTTACCATGTCTTTTCATATCAGCTTGAGTTCTACCTTCCCACCAAACCAAGGCAATGCCTCCTAGGCGTAGGCTTGCCAGCTGAATCTTACTTTTGTATGAGTCTATGTTCTGTACCCTGCAATACACATCAATTTGTGTAATCCAATTGTCCAACTTTTCAGCATTTAGCTCTCCATCATATATAGGCAAATCAAACTTAACATCTAGTTTAATCAATGATGCTTTCTTATTATGCACAGGGCTATTAGGAGGTGTAGGAAAGCTTTCTTCTTTCCCTTTTTCTTTGGAGTGGTCATGGGAATGAGATTCATCTTCTTCTACCATGGACTTTATAGCTAGGAAACTTTCTATGAATTGAGGGTCTGGCCCTATAGAACCTTCTTCTGACATTGTCTTCCGAGAATAGACTCTCCCAATTTCAAGATTAGTTTCCACCAACTCTCCTTCTCCTATTTGAGCTTGATCTAGTGAGCATTCATAGCTAAACCAACACAAGCTTGTCTAACCTTACAGCCTAAAGCTCTGATACCACTTGATTTGATAATCACCCTATGAGTGACCTCAGTTGAAGATTTATTAAACAAAAGGTATTACAGAGTCATGTGTTGGTGTGTTCTATGTTATTCAAGCAACGGATCGATCCGTTGCTTGAATAACACAGAACACACACCAACACATGAGTCTGTAATACCTTTTGTTTAATAATCTTCAACTAAGGTCACTCATAGGGTGATTATCAAATCAGTTGGAGACTTCCTGTTGAATTTTGTAGCTATGGTCGTTCTTCATAATCCATATTTTAGCGCTTGAAAATAAACATAATGAAAAATGTAAGACATGTTCTTCATGCAACTTCAAAAGAAAAATTTTGAATATATAAATTTGAATTTTTTGGCTCCAAACAAAGTCAAGCCGACCCTCCAAGAGATCAAATCAGCCTAGTTGAAGAGACAACCATTTGACCATCTAGAAGTCTATATATAAGGCATTAGACCTCCTCCTTCAAGCACAATTCAGATCTCACAAGACAAGATATCTTCTGCTCATCTAACGAAGGAGACAAGATGCAAAAAGGCAAGTTTCTGAAGCAGACACAGAAAGCCGAGTTTTTGAAGCAGACACAGAAAGCCGAGTTCTTGGGCAGTTGTTGGGCAATTTTTGGGCATAGAAGAAGGCTGAATTTAGGCTTGGGCAGATCAGCAAGGTTGAGTTTGTTGGGCAGATTGGAGATTTGACAAGAGGGCAATTTGACCAGGTTTAACTAGAGGTGTATTGATGGTTAATTTGACCTTTGAATTTGACTAGAAGAATTAGGTGTATCTCTTGCTGAACTGAAGAATTTCTCTAAGGAAAAGGTTATTACCTTCACTTATAACAAGCTTACATTGAAAAACCAATGATGTGAAAATCGCCATAAAATCGCGATTTCCAAATTTCAACGATTTTATCGCACGATTTTTAAACAGTTTTTTCGGCGATTTTTACGAAAAAATCACGAGTTTTTGAAAAAAACCGCAATAACTTCCAAAAAATTGTGATTCGATAGGTAATAATCGTTGAGCCAACGGACAGCGCTTTTATAAGACCAAAAAATGATTTTTTGAAAATCATTTGGACAGACAGCGGTAGCGACGTGGTTTCGGAGCGACCTAGGAGAAAAAGCTTGGTCGTTTGCGAGCTGATTGGAGGAGAAAAACGGATTGAGAGCTAGGAGGAGAGGAATTTTCTCCAGCAAACCAGTATGGGCACCAAAATTTTGTATTTTGTAACTTTGTTTTGGTTTTTTTTTAATGTTTTTGGTTGGGTTTGGAATCTCGATAACCCATTGTTTATCAAATATTTCAATGGGTTATCAAATATTTTTGAATTGATTTGATGGGGTTTTTGTTTGTTAAAAACTTAAATTGTCAAAAATTCCATGTGTTTTTCATGTTACTCATGTATGTAATTTTTTTTAGTTTTTGTAATTGTAACTTGTAATCCTTATTTTGTCATAGGTTCACCATTCAACCTCAAAGTTCAAACTTCATCTTACAAATTTAAAACTCAAGAGTCAAGAGTTCAACCAAGTTACAAACATGCCAAGGAAATTGGACCCTCTATGGGAATTTGATGACCCTGATGAAGGGTTTGATAAAATAAACTTGTCTTGCAAGTTTTGTGGGCAGCATATGTCAAGGGGGCTTATAGATTGAAGTATCAACTTGCACATATCCCTGGATTTGATGTAGAGCCTTGAAAAAATAAAAATCCAAAAATCATCTGAAAAGCCATGAGATCATTGGAAAATTTAGAGAACAATAGAGAGGCCAAAGCAGAAATGAAGAAGCAACTAACAAAGGTTGTGTTAGGCTCAGGTGAACAACGAAGCGGCACTGGTTCTACTTCAGCATCAATATCTACAACCAACCCGGTAGCTGCCTCATCATTTTTTGTTCCTACAACCATGTCTGGTTCATAGCCATCTATCACTTCAATGCTTAAAAGAACTGAGAAAGAATAAGCTGACAAGTTGTTGGCCAAATTTTTCCTTTGGAGCGATATTCCTTTCAGCACTGCAAGGAATAATCCATTTTTCCACCCTGCTATTGATGCTATTGCAACTGTTGGCTCAGGGTACAAAATCCCTTCTTATGATGACATTAGAGGCCGGATTCTTCAAAATGAAAAGGTTAACTGCACCAAAAGATTGGAGGAGTTTAGGGCATCATAGGCACAAATAGGATGCACTGTGATGTCAGATGGTTGGACCGATCAAAAGGGGAGAACCCATATAAACTGCTTGGTTAGTTGTCCCAAGGGGACAATGTTTATAAAATCTGTCGATGCATCTCCACATATCAAAAATGCAAAAACTTTATGTGATTTATTGAATGTGTTTATTTTGGAGGTGGATGCAGAACATGTTGTCCAAGCCATAATGGACAATGCTGCAAATTATGTTGTTGCTGGCAAGATGCTTATAGAGAGGCACCCTACTTCAATTTGGACACCTTGTGCTGCACATTGTATTGATTTGATGTTGGAGGACATAGGGAAAATTTCTTTTGTCAAAGATATTGTTGAGTCATCAAAAAGCGTTACAAAATTTATATATAATCAAACATCTGTGCTTAGCTTGATGAAAAAATTCACCAACAACAAAGAGTTGGTGCGCCTCGCCATTACACGGTTTGCCACCAGTTTCATATCTCTTCAATCCCTCTTGAATTCTATGTGGGATGTGAAGAGAATGTTTCTTTCAGAGGAGTGGCATGCTTTGATAATGAGCTGCAAACCAGAGGAAGAGGCCATATGCAGACTAGTTTCATACCAGGAAGACTTCTAGGCGGGAGTGCAGGAGGTGTGCACCGTTACTGAACCTTTGGTAAGGGTTTTTCGGTAAGTTGATGATGAGAAGCCCGCAATGGGCTATTTGTATAAGGCCATGGACAGGGCAAAAGAATCCATTCGGACCTACTATGATGATAAGGGAGATGAGGGGTTTCAGAGACAACTCCTCCTATGGGAAGTGATTGATGAACGATGGAACAACACACTTCGTCGTCCCATTCATGCTACAAGAATCTACCTGAACCCCGCATTTTCTTACCCATGCAGGTCGTATTTGATGCTAAGATCATGGATGGATTCTTAACCTGTGTTAAGAGGATGGTGCGATCTCCAGCAGAACGTACAAAAATCTCCAAAGACATTGAAACATACAAGATGGCAGGTGGCACATTTGGCTTTGACATGGTTGTGACTGATAGGACGACTAAAATGCCAAGTATTTTTTTAGTTTGTTTCAAATTTCATTGTCTCTTCAAGTTCATAACTTCATACTTTGCTTCAACTTTCAAATTTCATTTTTTTTCTTTATGTTTATTTAAACTTTTATTTGTAATTTTGTTGTAGATGCATGGTGGAGAATGTATGGTGCTAGTGTACCCCTTCTGCAAAAGCTTGCCATTCAAATCTTCCGCCAAACATGTAGCTCCTCAGGAAGCGAGCGCAACTGGAGTGTATTTGAAAAAATACACAACAAGAAGCGCAACAGGTTAACACTTAAAATATTGCAAATTTTCAAATAATTTTTTGAATTCATTAAACAATATTTTTTTTATAATTATTCTTTCATTATATTTGTATAGGTTGGAGTCCCAGCGACTTAATGACATGGTCTACGTCTACTACAATCTTTGATTGTGGGTGAGGCAACTTGAGAGGATACCTGATATGGAGGCCATCTCATTGGATGGGATTGACACCACTGCTGCATGGAGAGTTGAGGTCGAGAGGCCTCTCATGGAGTTTGTCGATGATTGGTTAGAGCAAGAGGTAGTGGAGGGGGAGGAGGAGGAGGCAGAGCAACAGGAGGAGGAGGTGACACCACCTACCCAGGTTACCCCTACCACCAGTAGAGGACGTGGTCTACCTCCTATAACTCCTAATTCCTCAACTTCTAGAGCACAGCAAAGTCCACTGCCAACTCCACCGGCATCTACATCTAGAGGGAAAGGGAAAGCTATTGCATTTTCTTGCAAGTGGGGCAGAGGAAATCAGTAGTATTAGACTTTAGTTATTTGGTTCATTTCATTGTATATGACATTATGACTCATGCTATGACTGATGAGATACATTATTATATTTTTTGTTGATATTTTGAGGCTGAGTTGGGAGTCATGAGTCAGGACTTACTATTCAGGACATGATTCACTGTTATGTGTGATGTAGCACTAGAAATGATATTAAACATCTTATATTAGTTCTTTTATCATATTTATGTGTCAATGTATTTATTTTATGTTATAGATGCTTTAGATATTAAAAATTTTGAAAAAAAAATGATTATTTTTGTATGTTACGATTTTTTCCCGATTTTTACCGATTTTTTTCCCGATTTTTTCCGATTTTTCCCCTCGCCGATAATATCCCGATAACGATTACTGCAACATTGGAAAAAAAAGTCAAGTCCCTCTTCAAGTTTGAGAACCAGAATCCTCTTGAGAAAAATGAGTCATGAGCAGAACTTGATGTGTTCTTATTATTACTATTATGATGAAGTATAGACTACTTGGGTTGAAGGGATCAAGATCAATGTTTAGCCGAGAATACATGCTTGCTAGAATATCAATGCTAGTAATGTTGAGGCTATCTAAATGGTCTGTCATATTTCTCTCTTAAAGAAGACATCTCATTGAAAGATCCCTGATCTTGACAGGTTTTATTAGTCTGATATCCTTGATTGTTAGTTGAGGGATTGAGACTCTATGGTTTTTGGACATTTGGATATAGAAAGGAGAATTTGCATATGATGAAGCTAGTTAGACTTGCAAAAGGTATAAAATGGATTTTTGAAAATCTAGGGTTTAGAAGAAAATCTAGTTCGAAACTCTCCCGACTCGCAATGGGGGCAGGATTATTGGACATTGGATCAACACATCCCATGTGTATTGTGAAATGGACTAACAGACTCTTATGGATCCTAACTTTAGTGATTGTAGCAAAAACTAATGCCTATGACTTTTGGTCTAACAACAATTGTAATTTCAACACATGAGACTGAGCTTCTCAATTTTCCGAATGATCAAGGATAAAAACCTATCTCTATTCCTCAAATACTTGGAGAAAAGGTTTAGCTCAGCAAGGGACAATGAAGAAAATACCAAATAAACTAAGTTAGAACAAGAACATTAATCTATGGAATATAATACCAAGATAAAGAAAGATAAAGCAAATAAACTAGCTTACTTTACCATGTAACATCCAAGATCCACCATAACCATCCGCGAAAGCGATCAGATCAAATCCACCCAAGAGAAGTCACTCTACTAGGCCTCCATAGTGCACAAGAGAGAAGAATCACTAATCAAGACAAGTTATGATCCAAGTGTGACAAAGAATTTAAGAGACAAATTGACTCCCTATATATAAGAGGGTAACCAAGTTGATTTACCTCTAATTTGATCTAAAAGCCCCTAAAAACAAGTTATCCACAATACAAGGTGGATCGCTCATCAAGCCAAATCTCAAAAATAACCAAAATAATGAAATAACATGAAACTCGGCCTCAACCCACGAGGGTGAGCAAAATACCCTCCAAACAATGACATCATCTCCAAAAGTCACGTCTCTAAATGAAATGGTGCAAAACATGACACAAAATGCATGCCTCGTCCACAATTCATGTCTCCCCATCTCCAAATGGTGCCTTATCGCCAAAATCACCTTCCTAAACCCCAATATCAACCTCCAAAAGGCCTACATCATCATCAAATGTAATATACAGGTGATGTCATCAAGCTAGGGCATGATGTCATCCTAGAAGAAGGTGCACTAACCCCTCCAAAGGGGTCCAAAAGTGATCATCGTCATCAACTAGCATCAAGAGAAGAGTAACATCCATCAAGAAGATACAACACAAGTTTTGGGGTGTCCTATCATCTCTTACATACAACTAATCTACAAGCAACATCTTAGCCTTCATCATCAACATCCAAGGTCCTGAGGCTGAGGGAGGGTCTCATTAACTATGCCAAGTCAACCTCAAGGCTAACTCCCCTCAAAAAGTACCCAATGATCTCAATCGAAGTGCTCTAGGTCATCATCAAATGTGGTTGGACGCCATCTCTAAAGTGTTGGAGAAGCATCAGGTCATATACCTCAAAAGATCTTGACTACACCTATTAGAACCATATGGCGCATACTCAAGTGTTGATTTGGGGTAGCATGAGATGTGCTATAACCATGAAAATTGGTGGAGAGGCTAAAGCACATCAGATCTCCAAGACCCAGAAATGGTTTGGACAGATTGTACCCGATTTGGGAGATATTAAAATAATTAATATTTTTAATGGAGTTCCTAAGTCTAAATTAGGAAAAAATAAATATAATGGGTATTAATATAAAATTAGGTTAGAAGGTTCCAAAAGTCATGGATCAAGCCAAATCTAATCTTAGCCATTAATTAGAGATTTAATCTTGGCCATTGAAGGACCAACGAGAAAAGTATAAGAAGAGGCTTGAGGGTCAATTGGAGAATACACCAGAGTGATCAATCATTCGATTTACTAGAGCGAGGTTGCTAAGCAAAGTCGAATCAGTGATCAGCAGCGAGGGGAGCAAGTATTGGACAAAGAGGCAAAGATAGTGCCGAGAGACTAGTGCAGAGGCAAAGAGCGAGAAGCAACAGCCAAAGAAGGCCACGCAGAGCCCAGTAGAGACAGCGCAGAGGCCAAAGGGCCTGCGTCATCCACGCAGAAGGCAACAGGAGTGACGCAGAGGGTCCCAGAGGCTGCGCAATGCCTCAGAGGACTGACGCAGAGGGTTTTGTAGCTGACACAGAGCAACATGAGGTTGACGCAGTGCTTCAGAGTTGCTCGAGAGGGTTTTGTAGGACAGGTTTTCTGAATACCTTTTTCCGAATAGAGAGGTATTATTGTCGATTGTTTTTCTCTATCGAGCGAGCTAGTTTGGCACCCAGTTGTACCCAAGGAAATACTGCATAATAATAAACCTCAGAATGCACCGTTTTTCCCGCATTGGGTTTTTTCAGGGACATTTGTCCAAAAATAATGGTGTCACTTGTCTATTTGTTTTCTTTTAGCTAATGATCTGTAAATGTTGAGATTGTATTGTGTTTATTTCGTTATTTATATGTGTTAAATAACTTGTTCGAATTTAACAAGTAGAAGAAATAAACCAGAAGAATACAAATTAAATTTCTAACGGATAGACTTAGAAATTTCAACATGGTATCAAAGCATGGTTGTAGATCACAAGAGAGCTGAAGGAATCAGCTAAGTAGAGCATTTGCAGCAGAATCAGTTGTCCCAAGTGACAGAAGATGATCCTTGCAGAAGCAACAGAAGAAGGGTTGATGCAGAGGGACTACATCATCAGTCTGGGCCAAAGAGAGGCCAGCGCAGAGGCTGATGAGGGCAAAGAGAGGCTCATGCAGAGCCACGCAGAGCCCAGGAGGGTTGACGAAGTTGGCTGAGGGAGTTGTTTTGACAATGTCTGGATTGCGCAGAGCCTAGAGGCTTAGTCCTTCAGGTGTTGGGGCATAGGAAGCTGTGGGCAGTTTGCGAGCGAAGCTGGTGGGGTATTGTGGTCAAAACAGTACCTAACAGGGCAAAACCAAGGTAGAGGGAGTTGCTACCGAGGCAGATTTCTAGCCAAAGAATCTGGTTCAATGTTGCAGGTGCACAAAAGATTGGAGAGGTGCAACTTGACGTTTGGCAACAGGATTTCCAGGAGGGAAATCAGGACTCAGAGGGAGTCCAGAAGAGAACTTCCACATGGGAAGTAGAGAGACTCGGAGGAGTGGAACCGAGAACTTCCAGATGGGAAGTAAAGAGACTCAACAGGAGACCATCTGAGAACTTCCAGATAGGAAGGAGAGAGACTCAGTAGGATTCGAACTAAGAACTTCCAGGCGGGAAGTAGAGAGACTCGAAGGAGTCGACAGAGAAGAGCAAAGAGATGATCGTGAATGGGCTAAGAGATTAGGACAGGCTGGACGGAGCATCCAACTTTATGGTCTAGAAGGCCAAGATCTTGTCCATTCTAGACAGACATTGTATCAAGGGCTTTGCCTTGAGATTAATGGTTATCCCAGTTGACCCGGTAGCTAATGAAAGGTACGAGGAGGTAATGGCTAAGGCAAAGTGCATCATCCTTGACGAGGTCAAGGATCATGTGGTCCAACATATTGCCGAGAAGGAAACGACAAAGGAGATGTGGGACACTTTGAAGACATTGTACCAACATACTTCCGTGCAGAGGAAGATGCACTTGGAGAATCAGCTAAGGTCATACCAGATGCAGAAGGGAGAGCAGATAGATCTCTTCCTCAGTCGGTTGAAGGAGATCCATGACCAACTGACTTCCATAGGGGCCACGCTGGATCAGGAGTTGATGGTAAGAACCGCACTTAGAAAATTATTTTAAAAATTTACCATGAATTGCATAGCAATACTAGGGTCATAGGCTTGATTATTGGGTTGAGTGCCATAGGCTTGAATATTAGGCTAGCCTAGGGGAGAATTAGAAGTGATCCAACCAACTGAAAAAATAAAAAAGACAATTTTTTTACGCTGACCTGCATAGGTACAAATTTCATGTAACCGGCCATGAACCAACTGGTTCATTGAAATAGGCCAGTTCCATACCAAACCGGCCGATTTCGTTACAAAACCAGCCTATTATGATTCAGAGGCCCAGTTCAAACCAGTTTTCGGCCAAAAACGGTTGGACCATTTGGTTCTGGTCTAGTTCCGATAACACTACTTTGCTCCCATAAATTTTGTCCTTAAGCCTACAACCATCAACCAGAGTCAGATTTGGATAAGAAAATTTTGAAATTAAATTGTTCAAATTGTTTGCAAAAATTTGTATGTCAAACCCTTAAAGAATTTATTTTTTTTGCAATGAGAATAGCCTCTTAGGGCTTGCAGCTACCCTATTTATGAAAGTGTTCAAGCATAAAGGTCACAAATTGCTAGATCTAGGCCTTAAAGGCCAATGAAATACTTCAAACCCTGTGTCCTTGAGGAAAAGGGATGAACAGTTGAACAACCTTCAAAGAAGGGCAGTATAGGGCTAGAAACCCTAGTCGTCTAGGGTTTCTGAGGTCTGGAATCCTCCAATACCAATTTCTTCCTTGATCCTTGAGAGATTTCACTTGTAAAACAAATTTATGAAGAAACTCTAGTCCTTTCCTTCAGATCTGCAAGGAAACAAGCTAAAAACCCCAAGGAATATATATACAAGATGGCAAATATATTCAAAGGCTAGAAAATATTAATAGAGAAAATTTAGAAAATAAGTACAAAACCGGCCTATTCTGATTCAGAGGCCAAATATATTTACAAATATATTTATAATATTCACAATAAAATTCAAGCTCTAATTAGCAGATCTATCTTTATTGCATAATTAAATTTGAAATAATTGAGTAGGATAATAATTTTAATTTTGAGCCATGGCCAAATCACCACATACAAACCGTTAGATAAGTCTTAGAGAATTTAACACAATAAGCCTCTCGCCCTAGGAGTTGGTTGGTTCAACTGAAGACTTTCCCTCATGCCCAAAATCTGAATACCATATAATCTCTACACACTTGAAATGAAGTTATTAGATCAAAAGGGGCTAGATACACATTAAAACCCTCAAGATCTAGAGATACCTGCTAGATCGAGTGAGCTAGAATGCTTTTCTAAACCCAATACCTAATGCAAGATACATATGCAAATAGATAATCCAATTGCTTGACCATTATATTTGGTAGAGCATTAAGAACATGATTCAGAATAACATTACCACAAGAAGCAGAAAAAAAGACCATCACGAATAAAACCCCCAAAGACTTTTGCTTTTTTATTCAAAAGAAGAATTATAGCAGAGCTTGGCTTAGCTCATTACAAAATGATTTTCTGATGAGTACATGATGATCTAATGAGGAACAAATAGCTTCCTTATATAGAAAATAGATAGATCTAGATCCCCCTCCAAGTGGAAAACAGCTAGGTCCAAAGAAGTGCACAACTTTGACTTGATCTTGGAAAAAAACAGCTAGTTGTTGCTTGATCCATGCCAACATTAAATCTCTTGAAGTTTCTAAGTCTACTTAGTTAGAAACCCTCCATGCACTTTATCTGATTTATTCCTACCTACTTGTTAGGATACTTAACAAGTTATTTACAATGTAAATGCTGAAAATAAACACTAGTGCATGCTCAACATATTACAGATCAACAACTAAGGGAAACATAAATAATCACACCATATGACACCATTATTTTTGGACCAATGTCCCCAGGAAAACCCAATGTGGGAAAACTGATGTAGCTATCTGAGGGTTTTCTTATTAAGCAAATATCAAAGTACAATCTGGGTACCGAAACTAGCCTACCCAACAGAGAGTTTCCTTGGCAATAATACCTCTCAGTTTGAGACACATCTCCTGGTTGAAACCCCAAATAATCCCTTCGGTAGTTCCTTAGCACCAATCTGCCCCAGAAACCCCAGCGTCAACCTTTTCTAGACTACGTCAGCCCCTCTCTGCCCAGCGCTAGCCCTGCGTCACCCCAGATGGATTTGCGTCAGCCTTAGGAGGCCCTGCGTCAACCTTAGGAGGCCCTGCATTAGCCTTCTGGGCCTCTGCATCAGCAACGTTGACCTCTCTGAGGCTCTGCGCAACTCCCGGTTGCCTCTATGTGGCCATGCGTCACTCTTCCTGACTACTGTGCTGCTCTCCTGGCACTATCTCTGCCTCTCTGTATCTCTGTACTCAATGCCCCTCAACTGCAACTCCCAATCACTAATTTTATCTCTCTTAGCAAACCTTGCTCTAGAGAATAGAATGGCTAATCACTCTGGTGTCTTCTCCAAGTGACCCTCAAGCCTCCTCTTATACTTTTCCTGTTGACATATCAACAGCCGAGATTAAGTCCCTAATCAACGGCTAAGATTAGATCTGACTTGATCCATGTCTTTTGGACCATTCTAACACAGTATTAATCCACATTAATATTTTATTTTCCCTAAGTTTAGACTTAGGAACTCCATTAAAAATATTAATTATTTTAATATCTCCTAAACTGTTTAGAATCTGCCCAAACCCTTCCTGGGTATTAGAAATCCCATGTGCCCCAACCTCTCCACCAAATTTTGTGGCTAGAGCACAACCGATGCTACCCCAAATCAACAAAATCTTATCCCTTGATTTGCAGAAAATTTTTGAATTTGTTGACGAAGACCTTGATCCCGATCCAAAAAATATTTTTTCCAACCTTTTTTCCTTGAAAATTGATCCTTGACTTAACCCCCATGGTCCAAAGATATAATTTTGGGCCTAATATAAATATTTTTGAAGTTTGTTTTAGTGCTTGAGCACTATATAATTTTTTCTGGAAAAACAAAATTAAATGACACACCTACAACAGTTTGCATGCGACAAGTTTGACAAAATTTCTAGCTGAAATATCCACTGAAAAACTCAAAAATTTGTGATCAATTGGGAAGTTTCCTTGTTTGGAATTTCACACGCCAGTAAGTAAATGCAGATGTATGGGGTATACTAAGTCTATAGGTGCTATCTCCCACCTTTACTAGTATCTCAAAGGGACCATATCATAGAGCCTTGATTTTATTACCAAGACTTGTAGCCTCTCCTTGTTCAACTATAACCATACTCTATCTTGCACCTCGAACAACTTCTCTATTCCATGTTGATCATGCCAAACTTTGTATTTTTCTTGTGACTTCTGCAGTGTCTCTTGTATTTGTATATGGGTCTTCCTGATTTTCTCAACAAAATTTCCTGCCCTTAAGGCATCATCCTCTGTAAGATCCTCCCTCACTCCTTACTGTCCATTTGCAATATCCAAAAGCGAAGGTCACAAATATCCAAAACAAGTTTCAAATGGGGACTTCCTATTAGAAGTCTGGACTGCAAACTACTTATGTTTTCCCATCTGTATATGGATGGAATGTTGTAGACCTATTTAACTTTGTGTCCATATTCTCCCAAGATGTAGTCCAAAATACACGGAGAAATCTTATGCCCCCATCTAAAATGATGCTCCTCAATATTCCAAAGTGCACACAGACCTATCTAAAGAACAAGTTGGTTGCTTCTTGTTTGTTGGTGGTCTTTTAACAAGGCATCAAAACAAACATCTTGTTGAACTACTCAGCTACCACGAATAGGTAGTCATGTCCATTCTTAGTTATCGATAAACCTCCCACAAAGTCCATGGAAATGCTTCCCCAAGGATGAGTGGGTATAGGCAAGGGATGATATACACCTTGTTTCATGTTACTAAGCTTGCTAGTTCAACAAAGCAAGCATCCTCTTTCATATAAGAAAGCTACTTGTTCTTGCATCTTGGGCCAATACACATACCTCCGCAAGTTGGCCGATGTCTTCCCGACACTAAAGTGCCTGGCAACCTTGGAAGTGTAAGCCTCTCTAATCAATTGTATCACTCAACTTTAAGAACACATAATTTATCCAGCCTACACAATAACCTTTCTTCGAGATGGTAATCAACTATATTGTCGTTATCATCCATGACTCTGGCTCTACAACTGTTGAATCACCTCCTTAAGTCCTCATCCTTGGAATATGCCTCCCTGTATGCAACATGGAAGAATTGCTCCATGTGCATTAGAGTTCTCAAAGTTGTGATATTTGATGTGGGTGGCATGAAAAGAATGTTGACCAGCTTGTTTGTGTTTCCTTTCTTGTACTTGACTACTAAATGAAATTGTTATAGAAACCCCATCCACTTGTAATGATTGGTTTGTTGCAGCGTACTTTGGGCGTACAAGCACTATAGTGGTTGGTGATCTATGCGAATTATTGTCTGCTTTCACATCAGATAGTCTTTCCACTTCTTCAAAGCTTGTACCAAAGTCTTTGAGAACTACCCCATAAACTACTTCAAAATGGGAGCATACAGGCCTTCCTCCCTTGCATCAACATCACTCCCATAACATACCCACTTGCATCTCTCTCAACTTCGAAGGGCTATTGCAAGTTTGATAATGCCAAAACTTATGTTTGATTGATCTTCTTCTTCAAGTCCTCAAAGGCCCTCCACTGACCCTTTCCCCTATGGAAACTCTTGCCACTCATTATGGCGTGGAGTTGTGTTTCTACTGCTAAAAAAGAGGCTATGAAATTCCTCAAGTACTGTGCTGCCCCAATGAAACTTCAAACCTCAGAAACATTAGTAGTAACCAACCACTTCATGATGGCATCCATCAAGGCAAGATCTATCTCCAGCTCTCCTCCACCTACCAAATATCCAATATACACCAAAGACAATTGTGCAAATTCACACTTCTTAAGATTTGCTAGCAACTAGTGCTTCTTTAATGTTTCTTGCACCTGCATCAAATGTGAGATGTGCTCCTCTCAAGTAGCACTATATACCATATATCATCCAAATTCGCAATAACAAATGAATCTATAAAGGGGAACAATATATCATTCATTAATCTCATAAATGTAGTTGGTGCATTGCATAGGCCAAACGGCATGACTAACCACTCATACAAACCTTGCTTGGTTTTGAAGGTGGTCTTCTATTAATTTT
The DNA here is from genome assembly GCA_000404065.3 of Pinus taeda. Taxonomy (NCBI): domain Eukaryota; kingdom Viridiplantae; phylum Streptophyta; class Pinopsida; order Pinales; family Pinaceae; genus Pinus; species Pinus taeda. The sequence goes on along the minus strand of APFE030445410.1, from coordinate 34,097 downwards.
TCACTGCTCTATGTTATATCAATTACTTTAGCCCCATTCAATTCTTTAATTAGCAATCTTTTCAACAAAAATTAATTTTTCCAATCATCAATAGTAATTGAAGATAGAATAGTAAATACAATGATAATAGGAGACAATCAAAAATTCAACAAGAGACACAGATTTGGTCAAAGACCAGGGAAAAACCTCACAAGGGGGAAAACCCTTTGAAATTCTTCTATTAGATTGTCTTCAAATGTTCAACAAAGAGTACAATGATCCAAAAATTTATCAACAAGAGTTAAAGTTCACCTTTTGACTTATACAACAACACTACCAACCAAAATCCAAAAACATAAGACAATAGTCAAATTTGGTCAAAGTCGATGTTGGTCAAAGTCAACAACAGCAACAAGTAGTCAATAGTCCTCCAAATGGACTCAGTCAGCGATCAAAAATTGCGACCTGATCAACTAGTCAAAATGCCTCAAAAACAATCCCAAAAATCTCCTTCAAACTTGGTCAAAGGAAGCAAAAACCCTAGTTGCAAATTTGAAGTCAACCACAGTCAAAGTGCCCAGAAATTCTCGATTTTTGTGCCAAGAAATTCATCCCTCCAAAACAATCCAAAAACCCAAGTCAAAATCAGCCAAACAATGCCCAAACTCCAAAAGTCAGCTTTAGTCAAAGTGTTGGTCAAAACAGAATTCCACCTCCTGCAATTTTCCTTCTCTCTTGCCTGCACATGTGAAGAAGATCCCTACAATTTCAGAAGTATCGTACCCAAGAAGAGAAGAATGAATGATGTGATGATAATATCTCGAATGAGGCTCCTTAACTTGTATTTATAGGCGTTGGAGGAGGGGCAATTTCTCTTCTAGGCCGACTTGATCAAATGTGACATTATGGGCCACTTCAAAAATACACTTTCCTTTATCCAAATTCAGTGCTTCAGAGGTCAAACTTGGTCCTCTCAAAAAGAGGAATCTAGTCCAATGATTGAAATTTGTCACTGAGCTACCAAATTAACATCTTCCAAGTATCTTCCTCATGGACCCAAACTCAGTGATATCCAGACTTTAAGTCCAGCTTGGTGAAGTGTTTGGCTTGTTGAAACTCATCCAATAGATCATCTATATTGGGCAAAGGGTACCTGTTCTTGAGCATAGTTTTGTCTAACGCCCAAAAATCAATACACATCCACCAAGTCCCATCATTCTTTAGCACAATGATGATGGGAGACCCACATGGTGAGGCGCTTGGTCAAATGACACCCTGTTCTAGTAGTTGTTGCGACTACTTCACATCACTTGCTTTTATAACGAACTATCTATAGCCCATTGTTTGGTAGTAGGTTGTTTGGAAACAATTGGATCTTGTGCTTCACTTCCCTCTTTATAGTACCCCTTTAGACTCCTGGAACACACCCCCTATATCCCTATAGAAACTCTTCCAATTGTTATTTTTGTTCCTTAGTACACCCCTCCAGGGATGACTTTGCTCTCATTGACTCTTCTATAGACTGATTTTCTGTTAAAAACATTAAAATATACTTCTTGCTAGAACTAAATAATTTCTTGGCTTGGTTGGCATTTACTAATGAAATTTTGGACTTGCCCTTGTGCACATTGATGGTAAAGGATTTTTCATCCTTCATAAGGTGGTACGAGTTGGCTCCCAGCATGAAGATTGCATCCCACATGTACATATAGGCACTTGCAAACACCACTCCAATACATCAAGGTGAACTACACCTAGTTCTACTTCATCAATAAAATTAGCACTGATAGCAAATCCGGTTTCGCACTATTTGGTTTCCTTTATTTTTGCATACTTATTTACCCATCCCAATGCATATGGACTTGCATGATCACGAAGATCCAATCCCAATTTGTTGACCAGCTCTGTTGCAATGAGATTTGTCTGTGATCCTAGGTCAAGCAAAGCATCAATCTTTGTCTTATTGACCTATATCTTTATATGGAAGAGTCTGGTCTTTCACTCTTCCTATTGCTAAAGGCTACTCAAATTCACCTCCTTCTACACTGATGTATATAAAATCTTCTCATCCACATCCAAGCTACTTTCCACCCTCCACCTAATGACTCGAATTGGTGGCCATGAGATTTTTCTTAGCATTTATCTATTTGTTCTTCGAGTTGAGCTCTATATGCAATTTTGAGCAATTCTCCTCTGCATGACAATCAATTTTACGGCGGTTGCAATGGTTGTTGGGATCTTTGCACTCGTGTGTTGTGGCTGATGTCTTCTTACCCTTCCCCCTTTCCACTTTTTCCCGCTCCTTGAAAGCTTTGTGGTGCTCTTTCTGCTTTGACCTACTTGATTGTCCTTTCTTCTAGCCCATGTATTCCACATATTATGCTTGCACAAAAGCCCACTGATCTAGGTTTGAACATCACTTGCTTCCTTAGACGGTTGTGTAGAGTCTAGACCCCCCAAATATTTGAGGAGAACGCTTGGGTTCTTTGGGGAGATAGCCAACATTATGGCCATCTTTCTAAATTTTGTGGTGAACTCTTGTACACTCTGCCTTGTATCTCGGTCTGAAGTAATGCCACCAGACACACTGGTCCTCTACATACTCGATAGGGTAAAATTGTGACTTTATGAGGGTTTTGAAATCCTACCACTTAGTCACTAAAGGATCTCCCTCCAACCTCAAGGCCTCTGTGTCGTTTTCCCACCAGGTTAAGGCATGGCCCTCTAATTTCTATCAAGCAAACAATATCTTCTATTCGTCCTCTATATGATGAACATTAAAATAAACTTATAATTGCTACAATATCATCGTGATACAGCTTGATGTCGACCTTCACTTCCATTTTGAATAGGGATTGTGAAAAGTTCACGACACTCGAACTGGTTGATCTTTTTCAAGTTCTTTCTTGAATTCCCTCTCTGGTTCTTCCCAATCTATCGATTTCCCCTTTGCTCCAACCTCCACGTCAGAACCACCATCTTCTTCAAATAGCCCAAGCTTATTGGTCAGGGTCGCCATGAGGAGGTTCACATTATGGTTTATATCTGTGACTTGTGCTTCTAGTTGCGTAAACCTCTCCATTATGGAATTTTGAGAGTTATTAAGAGATTCGTTGGGGTTTTATGACTTTCACCTAACAAATACGAATGCCCTACAACTCCCCAAAATATATCCAAAGAAACTTGCTCTGATACCAATATGATCCGTAAACTGTCGTGGATATTCTGCTGGACAATTTGTCACATCAGATCTACTAAAATATATTAGAAATTTTGAAATTTACACCATGAGGGTTTACTTCTCCTTAGATTTTTGGATCTGTTAATCATTGTTTATTACTTATGCACAATGTTTTAAAACTCCGACTCCGACTCCGTATCGACTCGGCCGGCTCGATTTCAATGACTCGGTTCATTGTAAAAAATGCATTAAATATTTATCTTTTATAAAAACACATAATTTTAAAGATTTTCATTCATGTTTCCAAACACACAGAATTAGAATATAAATAGAAGACAACATATGATCAAAGTAGGCTCATGAATATATCCATTATATCAAAATGGCACCCAGTGCATTCCCCAATACATACACGATGATGATATAGAGATCAAAACAAAAACACATAACCAAGGAGGCTAGAAATGGCCTCTACAACAAAAGTCTGTGACCAATAGTACTGGCTACTGCTAGAGTTGCCAACATCATCTGGCTTAGTGTTACTTGGGAGCAGGAGCAAAAGTGGGGAGCGAGAGCGAAAACGGGAACGGGAGCGACATTTTCAGAAGCTCCCGGTTTGGGAGCAAATCCCGAAAGAGTTCGACAACCAATGTCACTAACATCAAGGTACATAGAGGGATTGGTGCTCTTGATTAAATACGAGTTCCATACCCTAATACATGACAAAACTCAATGGAAACATTGCAATCCTCAATCCTGAAATCCTGAAAAACTGATAAGTCTGCTAGATTTTGAATGAAATCTAAAATTCTACTTTCTCCATATGAAATCCAATGAGGCCGGAACCACTCTCAAACATCCTGAGTCATTTCATGGTAATGTTAAAATTGACATTCTCCTTAATCTTCATTTTCATCCTTTTACTTTAAGAATTTAACATTACCATGAATAGCATATCAATACTAGGGATGAGAGTCAGACAAGGAAACCCATGAGTCAAACAGGGAAGCCCAGGGAGTCCCCAAAAATAAAAATAAAAATTAAAAAAGGACCTTTTTTTGGGTTCACTGGTTGTTGTGCGTAACCCAGTCGGGTTGATAAGGACTCGGTCGGGTTAATACCGAGCCGGCCGAGTTGTTACACAACTCGGCCGGCTCGATATTAACCCGGCCTGCCGAACCAGTTCAATGGCCGGGTCACAAAATCCAAGGTTGGCTCAGACCAACTTGGTCGAGTAGGTTCCGAGCCGGCCATTTTTTAAAACACTGCTTATGCATGCAATTTATAATTATGCAGAAAATAGAGAACAACAAAATAATACTCATAAACAAGAAATTAACACAAGAGATAACCTGGGAAACTCTTTCAAGAGAAAACCGAACTAGAAGGTGAGGTTGCTCTACTCTATTTTCTTTAAATGGAAAATGGACGCAAGTATAAAGAAGTGAGACTTGTGGCCTGGGGGTTGCTACAGTGCACAAACCCTCTCTATTTTCTCTCTCCCTATCCACTCTTAGCTACTCTGCTCTTCTATGAAACAAAATGCACTCCAATAGAATAGAACCCCATTTCCCCCTAGTGTTATGGTTATAACACAGCCCAATGGCCTACTAGTGGTTAAATTTGATTCCTTCAATTTTTAACAAGAGTTACAATATCAAGTATTCTAAAGTATTTTTCATCATGATTATGTGGCCAGCCCTTCTTCTATAAATAATGGAGGCTACGTGGCATTTTCTCGAATCATGGTAGTCAAAACAGGAAAGTCAACTCCTGGGTGGCATAACTTTTCATACAAACTCCGATTGAGGTGATTCTTGCATTGTTGAAAATGTATGTGTGTGTAGAATACCACTATGGGGTGTCACGCTTAAGTGGCAAAGTTTTACCCCTCAAAAATACTCTTTGATGCCTCAAACTGCTTCCAGAAAGTTTCAAACCCAAATTTGCCAATCTAGGACCTGCCAATAAAAATGGTCCTATGCGCTGATTCCTCTACTTTTTCCACTTTGAAAGCACAAGATGGATGAAAAATGATATAACAATCCAACTCGGATCATGTGGGCTTTCTTTGATGAAGCTTCTCAGGAAGATTCTCCCCAAGGAGGAGTTGGGGACATTATTCACCTCTCTAGTGATCACTCTAGCTCTCTTTCAGCTGGCATTGAGAATGAGTAACAACTTTTGTATGCTCATGGCCCGGAAACTCACTCCATACCTAACACATGGAAAGGGCATCTCTCATATACACAATTATGTTGATTCCATATTAGTGATTCAATAAATCACAGGGGCCTTCAACATCCCGAATTTCTCCTTGATCCCTCTTTCTCAGGAGTTCCAAGATAGTTCCAAAGATTTATCTTACCTATCTTTCGACCATATCTACAGGGCCAGAAACAGGAAGCAGATGGGCTCCCCAAAATGGGAGTGGCACTGGACCCAGGCACATGGAATATTACAGAAAACTTCCTGGCTTTGATCTCAAATATCTTCATGACACTTGGCTGCAATGTATGCGAAATGGATTACTTTTTGATGATATAACTGATGAGTATTAATGCTAGATGATTCCATGAAAATGTAAATGCTGGATAGTTAAGAATTTTGACACTCTCCATATGTATTTCTTTTATTAATTCTTAGCTTATCAGAGAATTAAGGACAGCCACTCACTGCAAATAGCAATCAGTTTTTATTTATGGGTAGCCTCTGTGGACTGCAATTTTTTGGCTTTCAGCCAGCTGCAATGCTTTCGGCATTTACAGCTAATTTTTTTCCTAAACTAAAACTACAGGATTTTTTCCTTGGGAATAAAAAGAAGGGTCTTTGCGAATCTTAATATAACATCCAAGTTTTCTTTTTGAAGAAAAGGTATCTTATGTTGCATCAAAATCAGCTTGACTGAATTACTATCAAGAAATATTTATATAGAGTATTGCCTTTGTTTCTGGTTATATCACTTGTGCACTGTTGGGAAAAGTAAAACCCTACCATTCGCTAAAAATAACAAACAAAATAGGTCATAAATTTATCAAGTAAATTTCAATTTATATTCAAAAATTGGGACATCCCAGAAATGATATCTGAAAGAAGGCAAAGGAACATGACAAATCAGATTCTTATTCTCACTAACAACAATATATGAAAGCAGGCAAGATATGCCTGTACTGCAAGATTTGTGCATCCTTTGCATGCAAGGGCAAAAATCAAGAAGCTTACATGTCGCAGTGGAAGGGAGACTCCATAAGGTAATCGATCCAACTGTTGCAACCCAAAACTTTCCGCAACCATAGACAACACAGTCCAGTGTTCTGGACCGTTAGCAGTGCCACTGGCAACATTAAAAGACACACCTGAAGCAAGGTGTTGACCCCTTCTTTCCAAGCCTAATAGAAGTCCATAAAATGCCACAACTTTTCGGGACCAATCTACTGCAAAACTTCCTTCTTTACAAAGCAAATGAGGAAGGCCTTCCCCATCTCTGGAACTACATCCATATTTTAAACAGTTCTGCAGCCACTGTAGCAAATTAGGTGGATTCCTGAGGCTATCTGTTGTGCTGAGAACAGGAAAATGTGGCAACAACCCTGGAAAATCTCGAGCATAGTAATCGACAAAGTTTGCCTCCCCTAGGCAAGCTGCTATACTATAAACTAAATGAACAAGCCTCTGCAAATCCCTGTCCGGTGGCACAAGTTTAAAAATTTAAACATCAGAAAGAATGGAAGATATAGGCATTAGAACTGAAAATGAGTATCAACTCAACAATTCTAACTTTTGGAATATTTTAACATGACAGACAACAAACAAGGAATGTCTACCACCATCATCATCCACAACAACACTAATGGGCTATGGGAATCAAATCTAGAAACTAGGAAATAAGAAAATGTGTGAAGCAAAACCCTGCCCTTTCCCACATAATTACCAAGGATACAGAATAAGAAATTCAGGTGAAAAGATACCACACAAAACCTTCTATCCACCAGTAATACATACACTGCAATCTAGTCAATCCTTACCTATGGCTCTTACTACCAAAAAGGCAGTCAATGATAGTCTTAGGGAATAGTAAACATTATTATCTTCAATGAAACATTTCACAGAATTAGCTTTTCCTATTACTTTTGAAACAATATTGTTTTCTGACTCAGAAATATCTTTTCAATCAAGCCACCACGTGTGCTCATATAATCACTGTGGAAACATTTGGCCCATAAAATTCCCTTTATTTTCTAGATCATAGATACAAGCCCCAGAAAACACCCCTGTAAAATCCATGTTTTCATCTCTAAAATCTTCTCTTACAGTATGCATAATTTTGTATAAGGATAGATCACATACTGGCTGCGGAGAATATCTAGCTTGTAGTCTTCATAGACAGCATGTAAGATGTCTAGCATCTCCCTCAAAATTTGTTTATTGAAGGATGGATCTTCAGTTTGCACTGCATTTGAAACCAATTCCGGCTGGGAGGAATGTGCGGATGGCTTGAGAACAGAAGGAAGAGAAAGGCCAATGAAGCAAGGAGACTTCAAATAATGCCTGTGCATTTTACTGCACAGCAAAAACTCCCAGGCTGAACTTGTATTGACCTCCTCTTGTTTTAAATGTACAGAACTGAAATTTCTTATCCACCCCATTATCAGACTGGAAAAGGTTTCCCATTCAGCATCAAATTTTAAGTCCAAGCCAGATAATGGCATAGAACACTCATGGCTCCAGAGTGATTTCCGAAAATATTTAAACAATGGAGGGTTAAGTCCTTCTGCCAGAGCATTGATACAATCTTCTGTAATCATTGAAACTGGAGCAGCCCTCAAAGCACATCGCAATACCTACACAAGAAACTCCAAGAAAGATCCCAATCATTAAAAAGAATAATAGGTTAACGAATAGCAAAAGCAAAGAACAAAATACAAGAACTTGCACCAGCTGAAGCAAGATAGAACTGTTAGTTCCACTACCAAGCAGCAAGATTTTTCAGACCCTAAACATTAATATTCAACATATCTGTAGGAACCTCCACAAAACCAAGCATGCAATTGAACATTCAATGGAAATACTGTCAAGCAAGATCAATTGACAATGACAAATGCTTGCATACATTGAAGGGAAAATGAAATGACACTAAAGAAGATGTCATAATTAAATAATCATTCATACGAAAATGACTCCTAAAATCCATAACTGTCTTAGTGTGCTGCCCAGAAAGATCCAACATGTGGGTTATCTTCAATGTTCCATTTATCCCAAGTTTATTGGCAAGTTAAATCAATTTATCCCTAAACTATTTTCCACATATATAACCATTCAAAACAAAGAATGGAACATCAAACATTAAAATGTCCCAAAAAAATTGTATTTGTAGGAAATTAGTCCTAGTGCACTAAACAGTAATAGGACTGAAGACTCAGAAAAATCAGGACATATCAGAAGAATAGCAGATAGAGTTTGAGAGGGACTGGAGTGATGGCAGAAGAGGATTTGGTTGATTATTCACACGATCCTCTCGACGATTTGGGAGATGATGTCATCCTTTTCTTGCAGATGCATTTTGTTGGTCACAAAAGCCACTTGGATCTTGATATTACCTCAAAATCCAAGGCTGCAAAACTCTAATCCCCCATGTGCTTTGGAAATCAATGGTTTGCAGTTTGAGGGCTTGAGGCAGTCAAGGGGAAAATATCCTCATGGACTATCACAGGAGGGGATTTCAAATCTATGTCTACTACCTGCCTTACAATGCCAACAGGAGATGGAAGGCTCTAGGAACCATTTTGAAGTTTCCAACTCTAAGGGAAAAGGAATATTGGAAGGCTCATCCATTGATGGGGACAGGGATTAAGTTACTTCATACCATGGCATGCATCGCAACATCCATCAGAGTATCTGCCAATCTTCAGATTGGAAGAATGAATACAGAGCTCAGCAGAAACACAGTTGCAGTAACACCCTACAAAACCTCTTTATTGTGCCAGTTTCTCTGTCACAAATCACTGAACCTGGCAATTTTTTACATGCACCTGATTTGTCTGCCGGTTTTCTTGGTCCCTCCAACTCTATTGCAATTTCACTACAGAGAAATTAATGCAAGTTCAGACATTTCTTCTCAAACTTGAGGTTTCATCTATCTCTTCCCTGTGAAATTTCAGCCTTAGGGTTGAATCTAGAATATAAATTACAGAAGCATGTACTTCACTTCTTTTCAACCCAAGTCACAAGGCAGCCCAAGAAAATAAACACCAAAAACTTGTACTTTAATGCAATACAGTTTCATCCATTAGGGCACACTTCCAAGCATATAACAGATCCAAGAAAAAATTCATTTCATCAGATTTATTACAGCTGTAAATCTGCCCCTTTAGCTGTTATTGTTTGGTAAATCACTTAAACAAAATCTGCTCAATGTCATGTCAAATCAACATGCATATCCAATGCTAGAAACTACCCAATTATCAAAATAACATCAGCTGAAAATCAAATATGTATGTAAACAATGTTTGGAGTCTTGGACAAGAGGAACACTTCACATATATGTGGACAATGAAGTACAAGTACATACAACTTAATACAAGCTGGTACAAGTCATCCTCTCTAAACCCTAGCAAGGGAAACCATAAGAAACCCTATCCATTAACTCCAACTAGCTAGGAATCAGTAGCAACCAAAGCTAATCACTCCACCAAAGATCCCCAACAAGATAGCATACACACTAGCAAATCCTCATTGGCACATACACTTGCATCACACAGGTGTACATAATAGTCTGCCTCTATCTTCTCCACACCAATCACTCCGAAGGGATTCCAAATGCCACAAAACCCTTGTCTTCTTCTCTCATAAGAATGACAAATATCAAGTGCTCCCTTGGTTCATCCAAGCTTTCTACTGAACCCTATTTTTACTTTTTTCGTAGGGAAAAACCCTAACCCTACTTTTCTTTTGAATCTGCTCAATCACCCTCGCACTCAAGACAAAGTGAGCAAATACAATGAACAAGTAGAAAGAGATTAGTTTGCTCAAACTCTCCAATCTCTAACACAAGTTCATGACTACACAAGAGAACAATAATGAATATGATGGAAAGATTCCCTCCAACCTTTATTTTTTTGCTGCAAGAAACACCTAAACTGCCAACTGCCCATGTATCAGTACCGGAAACTCGTAGGAACACCTTGCTTCTTAGAAATGCCCAAGTGCACATGAGGGATCTGAGATCCATAAAAGGAATAAAGAACCCTAATCTATGGAACAGAAGACACGTTAACCACTCTTTTGCTTATAAACCTATCTATAAATTAACCTATAACTCTTATTTTCTTGCAAGACAATGTGTTATTTAAAAAATTGTGTATACTATGTTTCCCTTGACATACCTATTTGAGGGTCGTCATGTTTTCAAGCATTCTCATTTATGAAATCTGTAAGTTTTTCCATGTTTCATGCAGCAAACTGGCTTTATTTATATGAAAAGTGAGGGAATCCAACAATAAAAAGTGGATATATTCCACTAAAAATAACATAACTCCACACAAGACAGGCCCACATGTAGAGTGTTCCAACTCTAGATGACACATGTCCAACTCCAAAGAATGTAGATCCAACCAGCAAGGCTCTAAGGCTGAACACTCCTCCTTCAGAGGCATCCAAGGCTACAACGTTATGTCCTAAGCCAAGTGTTCCTACGAGTAAACCACACCTACATGATCACTCCTCAACCCAATCACCCTCAAGTCAAGTCCAAGTCTCCACCCAAGCAACCAAATGGCCCCATGCCATCTAGGACTCAACACCCTCTTCCAAGATGACCAATACTTCTGCAAGGTGAGTCGTCCACCAAAACCACCAACCAATATATCCATGTGTGCACTCCATAAAGAAAGTCACAAGGTCAAATAGTTTTCCAATGCTCCAAGGAAGTGTGCCACATAAACATCAAGGAAAGGAACAGCAATTGATCTGTAAGTTATCTCCAATGTGTATATCCATCATGGTACAACCGAGAGTCATCAACACACCATGCACCCCACATCACATGATGCACCCTCAAGTATGGTGTGAATACTTTTAAGGTAAACCCCATAGTTAACTCAAACCTTTATCAACTAATAAGAACACAAAGTTTGGATGCAATGAAAAATTCTCTATCTTCAAAGCCTCAAGCCGCCACCAAAGAAGACTCTGATAACAAGTAAATAGGGCATAGTTCTTAAAAGAATTCACAGGGAAATGTGCTTGTTGTTGAGAAAACTATTAGGGCAGCATGTACATTGATCTCTTTACATGACGACTATTTGTGATATTGTACTTGCTTCTCTTATTATTATTATATTCTTATAATCAATTATCAAACAATTGCCAAAAACCATGAAGATCATAAAAGTTATGAACACAAGATGTAGGCACTCAACTAGGGAAAAACCCCTCTTCTAGGAGAAAACCCAGAACAAAAATCTCTTCTTCTTATAGAACGAATTCAAAATGAGACTTCCATGACCCAAGAGACCAAATCAAAGACTTCACAAAGAACCAAGCCAAACAAACAATCGATTTGCTCCAAAATAAAACAAGGTCTCAGAGGGCAACAAAGCAAAAACTCTTTAAACCAAGGCTCTTCTAGCCTTTCAATCTCCCATGATGATCTACATCTTCTGCAATTTTTGGATCTGCGGTAACCCTAGAAGCCCTAGGATTATAGCACATGTAAACTATAAGAGGTAAATTTCAGAGATATGAATCCTTCAAGGGCTTTTTCTTCTCCTTCACTAGGCTCTTCTAGCCTAGATCAGACCTTTGCATCCTTTTTCTAATCGCAACAAAAGATAAGATGTTTGTGCTTGCTTCACTATCAAATGAGGTTGAAGTTTTGCCTTTGGCTCCATAAGCCCTCTCTAGGTCGTGTTGACGATTACCGCTCAAACTGGCAGAAGTCCTATAAGGGGATCCTTGAAGGGATACTACTAGGCTAAGGACAACAAATGGAGCAATAGCCCATTGTCACCTCAATTAAGGCTCATTGCCCTTTACGGACTTTCACCAATGGGAGGAGACCTGTTATGATGAGGATCACTAAATGGATAGACCAATGATAGGGTGAGGGGTGATCCTAGAAGCCTATTCACAAGAGAGGCTCAAATATGTGGCTTGCTTGTATTGGAGGCAACGTTTAAAGCTCTCAAGGAAGGTCTTAAGGGGAATTTCAAGGTTTAGGTTTAGGGTATGTATCTTATAATGGAGGTTCCTAGGCCTTGAAATGCTTATGAAAGCTTGGATTCCCAGTGATCCTTGAAGAATTAACCTTGACAGTGGATGGGACCACACGGGACCAAGTGGACCCGAGGTTAGGTCAAGGGGATAGGGTTTAGCTACCAATGATATACTTGACCTAATTAGGGAGGGGAACGGGATCAAGGAATGAATTTTCAAAGAAAGGAAATGCAAAGATCCCAGTGAGGTTTCTAGCCTAAGGGAAACCAAGGGGAAGAATTGGTCTTCGAGCTAAGGCTTGCAATATCTCAAGATCCCACCGTCCGAATCTCATGAAATTTGGAGGGCTTCTTGAGGAAACACCAGCGTAGTTATGGACCAAAAATCGAAGTATTTGGATGGCTAGATTGTGAGATATTTGATGCCCTAGGTGACCTATGGGGTTAGACCTAGAAAGAAGACGAGAATGTGAAGAAAAATAGGTTTTTGGGTGATCACCTATGGTAGATCAATGCCTAATCCAAGAAGAGGAGAATGTGAAGAAAAATAGGCTTTAGGGTGATCACCTATGGTAGACCAATGCCTAATCTTTTGGGGAGATTAGAATCAAGAATGATTATGAATTCATATTGAATTTTCTTAGTCAAGGAGGCCTTAAAGGCAGTTTCACTTAGCACTAGGGCAAAGGAGTAGCTTCAAAGACTTTATACTTCGTTTTGCAAAATAGATGGCTTATCAAGATAAATTCAACAATGAAATGTCCCTAGGAACATTCACTCATCATACATGGCCCATACATGAAGCATCACTATCTAGAAACAAAATTCCCACAACTTCACAATAATGGATGTAGCAAATTAGCCCTAGTATAGCAAAATCCCAGCAACAATGCATGTGACAAAAATAGAAAAAGAATAGCATTAAAATTGCACTCACATGTATTAGAGTATATCCAACCATCAAAATTTTTCCAATCAAGAAGCTCCAAGACAAGAGAAAATGATCCAAACATCAAAATTCGTTCCATGCTCCAAAATTTCATCATCCAAGAAGGATAGTGAAGTTCTCACAAGAGATACAAGTCCAACCAAGTGATGATGCTAAAATGAATTCATATCACTTGTATTTATACACTTCCAATGAGTTTGATTTAGCTAATTAGGCATACATTAGCCTCTAGAATAAAATAATGTGCAAAATAACTAACTTTTGGTGACAAGCCCACCAAACTAGCTCATAAACAAAAGAATAAGCCTCTCAAGAGGTCGAATAAAGAATAGTGCATGTCGTTGGACCTTGGAGGAGGCCTAATGGAGTCCATATGTGCCATAATGTGTAGTTGAACTCCCAAAAGCAGTGGACAAAGGGTTGGCCCCTTGAAATGACCTGTGGTGCTCCAAATGACATGTGAGGGCACACAAGTGTCCTCATGGGTCTCCAAACAAATCAAAGATGTGTGTAGATCACTTGCAAGGGATAGGATGATAGTGTAGGTGATGCCACATCATCGCACAACTCCTAGATCATCTGTCAAGTGTATGGTGCAACTTTGGGGCCAGCTGGGCATGATGGATTAAGTGCATCTTCCTCGGCCAATAAGTGAACCACGAACAATCTCTGAATGGTTGTGGGGATCCATGGAGTGTTGTCTGCTACTGTGGAGGCCAATGGCAATGTAGCCCTCTGGGGTCAGGACCCTATATAGGGAGACCAAACCCAAATGGAAACCACATGCAGTTTTGCACAAGCTCCAATGTGTCCCCGTGCCTTCCAGCACACCAAGTCATTAAAGAAATCAAATAAAATAGTTTATAAACCATGGTTAACAAGTGAGCACTTCAGAATGGCATGCCCTTCCATAGTGGGATTTGGCATGTGCTAATGTCTCCCAGCTCCAATAGGGTTAACCAGGCATCCTATTAGGTAGTTTCTATCTCTAAAGGGGTTGGTATGTCCGTGGTACATCCTTCAAATGGTGGTGACATGTGGCATAATGATGGGATGGAGTAGGGAATGAAAGGGGCAACCTGGATCACATGCCATGGTAGAAGGGTAGCTAATAAAAGGGAAGCCCACACTTTGGTAAATGTTATGTAGGAGGGAGAAATCATGGTGCTTGAGTTACCCCGACCTTGATTTTTCCACCCTTCTTCATATGCCTTTTGCCTTTTTATGATTTTCTTTGGTTAATTGCTCAGGGCTCTAGGTAATGGGAGCATGATGCGTAAGGTATAGCAATGGAGACCCCCTTATAAGGTGGGGCAGTTCATAGCCCACCGGGCGTTGGGACAATCATGGGTTCCTGAATGATAAAGGAGGCTCATCAAGGGCCATGTAGGAACCAGGGTGATGGCCATGGAATGGGGTAGAACTCATGTCATGGATTTTTCCCACGTGCTAAATGCTTTTGTCCCCGCCATCTTTTGGATTTTGTGATACAATTTCCTGTTGAATGTGGCCAATTATGCTTTTTTGTTTTCTTTTAGCTGCATCAACCTCTGTGCATCATTCCAGGCGCAACCCAAGATGTGGGGCAAGGGGAGGGGGTGGCTGACCCTATGTGGACCCAGTGGAGGAACTTGGGCCCAGGGGCGGGGGGGAGAGATGATTGGGGGTGTAATGAGTGGAAGGGGAGTGTTATGAATAAAAGTATTCATAACCATCAATTAAAATAATAAAATATTAAAAAAACAAATATTAATGAATAATAAATTAATTAAATTAGTTGAGAGAAGACATGGATCAAAAGTTGTGACCCTCTATCTTTGTGGCCAGTCAAGGCCTATATAGGCACACCGCCATGAAGATTTGTAAGCACCATTCATATTTATATAAAACAATTACTACTTACTCTACAACACAAAATCTACATACAAACATTCCAGTTGTGTAATGAATTTATGCTACAGTGGTATTAGAGCCCTCGATTCTGTGCTAAGAACACTATCCGCTGCCTGCTGCCAACTACGTTCCATCACGTTTTTTTCTTACTGTAGTTGTGCATCACGTTACTCCACAGTTCTAGCCGTTCTCATGCTCCCACGTCCTGCTCCATCCGCAGCCCCTCCCTTGCGTCCACTGTTTCACTCACGCTCCCCTGTTTTGTGCTCATTGGTTGCCCGCGTAGCCAAACTCATTAAGCCCCACATAACCCTGCCCTCGCATTCCACTGCGTGTTCACTACCCCTTGACCATCTGCGTTGTGGCAAAGTTGTTGTCCATAGCGCAAGACATCACCGCAAACCACAAGTGCAATCAAATCCGTTGTCATAACACCTGGTCAAAGAACATGGCTCAGGTCAAAGTTCAAACGTCGTGGGACTTGTATCAATTCGTCAATTCGACTTGATCCAGTACATATAGTTTATAAATTCATTGGTTCATATAAAGTTTATAATAGTTACATTATAAACTTGGTGAATATAATTTAATTAATTAATATTAACCATTTAATTAATTTAATTTTTTAAATAATAAGTTATATATATATATATATATATATATATATATATTATTATATGATATTAATTAATTAAAATTATTTAATTTAATTAAATTATAAAAAAAAAATTGGGTCTACTAGGAAGAAAAAGAGCAAAATGGGGAGTAACAATGACGATATGAAAAAAATCCAAGAAGAACTCAATAATTTGCATAAGCGCCTTGACGATGTCAAGACGACGGTTAGTAAACAAGACAAAATGGCCAATGATATCACGGGATTAAAAAGCATGATGAGCCAATTTATGGAAAAGGACAATCCACCCTCAGCCACACAAAGTCCTAAAACCTCGGAAGACGAAAATTCTCCAAATCATGATTTCCTAATACACGAGAAACCGCAAATACCGCAACTACACTTCGAAGGAAGTCAGTGCTATACGAAGTTTCCCGAAAGAGACCACCTTAAAATAAAAAGAGAATTACCAAAATATGACGGTAAGGACACCATTTTTGGAGCAAATCAACCAATAGGTGAACAAGAGAAAGTCATGACCGCATCCAACTACTTGGAAGCATAAGCATATGATTGGTTCCTGTGGTGGTCTACTAAATGTGCAGTGCGCTCGTTCAATTTGAAAATTTTAAAAAATGCCCTACTAAAAAGGTTTCATGACGAAAAAGAGGATGATGTATACGAGAGATTCGTTCAGCTCAAACAAAAAGGATTGATAAGTGAATACACGCATGAATGGGAAGTGCTAGTGATAAGGCAAAGGGGATTCTTAGACAAAGAGCTATTGAAAATGTATCATTGTGGCCTTAAGGCTTACATTCGGGAAGAATTACACTTATGTAAACCCCAAACCATTGAAGATGCCAGACATGCAGCCATAATTATTTAGATAGAATATATGTTTGGGATGTCATCATTCAGGGAAGATGAGGACCAACAACAACACTTGGAAAAAAAAGAAACTAGCAAATGTAGGTATTGTGGAGACAAATGGACATCAGGACACAAATGCCTTAACAAGAAACTGTATACTTATTTATTCTAGAAGGAATCAGACACTTCAAGTAACGATCCAAAAAATAATAATAATAATAATAAATAGTTGTCACAAATGTGGAGAAAATTGGATTCCAAGACATAAATGTGAAGACACATCCCTACGCTACTAAAAAATAGTAGATGGGAAGCAAGTTGAAATTCAAGAATTGAGATAAAGAATTCACTGTCACACACAGTGAAGATTCAGATTCTGAGGAACCATCATTAGCGGCAATCTCATGTGACTGGAAAACCCATGATGAAAAGAGTAACTCTCCCAGAAATCAAGAACAGCAAGCAACTACAAAATACATTCCACCACATCTTCAAAAGAAGAGAAGCCACTCACCAAGAAGGAACATTAAGCCTACTACACTGCCAACCAACATGAGGAAGAGACTATGTCCTAAAACCCTAAGACTTAAAGGACTCATAAAATCAAGGAAATAGGAGAATGTCAAAAAGTTTTAATCCATATACAAGAACTGGAACTACAAACAGATCTATATGCCCTGACACTCAAGGAAATGGATGTACTTCTAGGTGCAGAATGGTTAATACCAAGGTTACTTGGGAGTGGGAGCGAAAATGGGAAGCGAGAGCGGGAGCAACATTTTCAGAAGCTCCCAGTTTGGGAGCAATTCTGGGAACGTTTTTTATATAATATATATACTTTTATATTTTTTATATTTTGATGCATATATGTCAACAAAAGCATGTAGAATGATGAATTAGATATAAAAAACATACAAAAACATAAGATTGAACCATATCACAACAATCATCTAGAAGTTATAATCTTCATCAACCACATCCACAAGTTAGTAACATGGTAACATACAACATATTGAGTTTCGTGATTCATCAATCTTAAAGTTTCAAACTTTCAAAATTCAATATATAACATTTATCATCATTGATCACCAAAGTTGTACTTGTAATCTAAGTGTAACCATTACAACAAACAATATCTAACATGAAATGAAATGTTATAAAATGAAATGAAATGAAACAACTTTCAACTTTCATGAAGCATCATATTCATAATTCATTACTAATGAGTTATAATTGC
>APFE030445410.1:2401-14217 GCA_000404065.3 Pinus taeda | reverse complement strand
CCATTTACAATACCATGGGTAAATTCCATGGGTCGATGAATAATATGGGTGGATGAGTACCATGGGTTGATGCCATTTTCCATTCGGATCATTATTTCTCCTTACTCTTTTTGTGTGTATTTTAGGAAAGTTAGCAAAGATTATTCCTCCCTCAACCTCTTTCTCAAGTATGGTTGCCTTCAGACTTCTCGATAACTACCCCAACATCTGGTCATCGTTGACCATCTGCAGGAATAACCTAAAACATTCCTTAATAGGTATGGCAACTGTGGTGTTTGGAAGGTCCAAGGTCTGGCCTTTGCAAGGCTCAATCTTCCCTTTTGGTAGTCCTCTACCTTCATCCAGATTGTTAAAAAAAAAATTTGCCTCGTAATATTGTTTCCATTGCTCGAGGTCATATGGGCGCTTTGTGGAGGGAAATCAGATGATTATGGGTTGGTCCTAAGTGTCTTGATAAGCTCCTGTATTTTTGTCTACATGTGTAACTATGTTACTATTGGATAGCGGGGTTGCCTCCATGATACTTGGCTCTAAGTTGATCAAATTCTCTCCCCTCTACTTGTTCTGCTCCTCCCATCTTGCGATCAGCTTTGGACAATCCTCCGTCGCATGTGCATTGACCCTAAACTGAGAGCACGAGGGCCTCCTTGGTAGAGGGAAATCCCGCACAACATGCCCCTCCTGCTAATAGTTGTAACAATGAACGAGCCCCCCGCCTCCTTCCCTTCCGCCCCTTGTTCCTCCTCCTAGCCCAGCTCGAGCAGTCTCATTGACCCATAAGGTTAAGTGGTCTAACCTATCTACGTAGAACTCACAATTATTGTTATTTGGGACATTAGAGTGCTTTTGAAATATTAGGCACTTGCAAGGAGCGTGTCCATACCCCCTCCATACTTCATAGTAGTCCAGCTAGTTGCGGCCAGGATACACCCCCTTGCGATCCTACCACCACGACTCCTGATGTGGGTGTAGGCCTAGGTGTTCCCCCTGGAGCTGACATTGCACCCATGCCCCGCAACCTTTGGCATTCCATGGCAACATGACCTTCCACTGAGCAATTGGGGCACCACACATTTGGTCTCGACAGGCAGGTTGGTTCTAGATCTTTTAGCTTCTCTATTAGACTTTCAATTTGATGTTGAAGACCGAAGATAGAGAGATTGTATGAAGTTTATCCCCCCCGGTATTCGTGCAGATGCCCTGCCATCGCTTCTATTTAGGTTGCTTTCTCTAGAACATCTTGCAGTATCTCAATCTTTTGTTGTGTCAACGGTGTCTGGGTGAGCAGTAACAATGATTTGATAAACCAATCCCTTTGCTGATTCAGGGTTATTGTGTAAGAGTGTACCAATTTCATCCTTAAATACTTGATTAGTTCCCATGCGGTCTCTCTCTCCCGCTACGTTATCTCCCATAACTCTGAAAACCCCCATCGATCTATCTGGGGAAGTTTGAATTCTTGTACAAACTCTCTTTTAACCTCGTCCACAGTTGGGTTTTGGTGTAACTCTAATCATTTTATGAACCACCTCAAGACCCTTTCCTAAGAGTGATATGGAACTCTATTAGCTTCACATTATCAGGCGTTTTGTGGGCTCTCTAGATAACCTCACATCTATACCAGTGTTGCTCTACGTCTTTTTTCCCCTGCTGGAGAATTACGGATACCTTGTGAATGACCCCACCATTTTCAACTACGTTCGTGCTAAAATCTCAAAGCCTTGTGATCCCGAGGTAGAGATACTTGTAAACTCGTACTATTGCTACTATTTCCACTGCTATTAGTACTAACCTTATAGTTAACATGCACACTATGCACTCTTATAGTCTTGAGTAATTTAGAAATAATTTTTTTTCAGGATTGTTGTAGAGTACGAGGGGAAGGTTAGGGGAGACACTACCTGAGAATGGGGGGGGGGGTGGATTCTTGATTCTTCTGGATGCATCATATTTCACAAATAGTCTCTGCATAACAAAGTACATATCATCCTCTAGGCCTTCCTATGAATTGATACAGCTAGTTCCATCCAACTCGTCCTCCGCGACTCGTGAGGGAGGGCTCCTATCACCTTTTGAACTCCCAGTTGTTTTAGCCAGCTCTATCCCTTTCACCAAGTTCTCTTTCATCTTGCCTTCCTCTTTCGGGATCTTCAACACCGCTCCTACTTGGTGTAGTTCCTTCGGCTGCCTTTTAATTGCCTGCATGGCCCTTTCCCATCATTTCTCTACTATCTGCACTCTCCTTTATGCTCTTAGTTCCCTGGCCTTTCGTGAATCCTCTATGTCCATTCTCCTAATATATTCATGGTCCCCCACTTGGTAGGATCTCTCCCTTTAGGTCCTTCCCCAGTACTAGGTTTTTATTCTACCAATTTTGGACTTTGGAACATGAGCAAGCCCTCTTCCACCATTAATACTTTAATCCAGAGGGTTATTTCTTTCAACAAATTCCCTCTCAACCCCGCTCAGAACACAACTTTGACCTTTGAAAAGGACTAGTGTTTTTCTTCCGCAAACTTGACAATGTACCTTTCTAGTGTGGTCTACACCCAGAAATCTACTGCTCTCATCAGATCCATGTCAAGACAATGAAGCACAACGAGATCTGCCTGAGTCCAGTTACGACGAGATAACTTTTGTCCACCATACCTCCCTTTCACCTGCAATCTCTGCAACCTGTTATATAGTTCTCCTGGTAAATTGCACCAGAATATATCGTATTGATCACTCATAACTCCTGAATACATGATCTCATATTTTAGTTTTGCAACAACTTGGCAATAGAGTTGAGGTTGCTAAGAAACAAACTAATCCACTTGCTCATCCCACCAGTTTCGTATTTCTTTCTTAAATCCTTGATACCATATTCCAAACCCTCTTTTTGAATTTCTGATCCTGACAACAGAACCATTTGTTAGCACATAAATGATAGTAGGCTTGAGACCCTGGTTTCAGGTACAAAGGGCCAACAAGGCTTTGATGTATTCTAGCATAACACTGGCATTTTCACCTTACCCGGGAAGGGGAAGGAGGCTCACCCAAGGCGTGCTGCAACTGAAGTTAGATGAGGGTTGGAATTCGATACTAAGGGAATCATATCAACCAAAAGAGAAAAAAGGAGAGTAGCTTAACATGCAAACCAACCGGATCACAACAGTCTATTCTTGCTACATCAAAAGACTACCTAAAAAGGTGCATATATAAAAAATTTGAAGAGCCGACATAGCACACAAGAACACAATATAACTCCAGAATAGTATTATTCATTAGCATAACATAAGCACAATACATGAGGCTTGAGTCTTGATCCTCAACAGTAGAAATCACATAACCAATATACAAACTCATACAAATATAGTCATGGAATTGTTCTCATTTCTCCGCAACACAGGAAGAATGGAAACACTACAGATGTGACGCAACTGACCAAACCCTTCTTCTCTCTTCCTTCTACATTTTATCTTCTACCATTTGCCCGAACTATTAGTTCCTTTTCCCTTGCTCGAGTGTCTTCATCCTCGATTGTCTCTACTTTTTCCTCACTCGAATCTCACTACTTCTTCCTAACACTCCTCCTCGACTACCATTCTTCCTTCAGTCTCTAGTCTTCCCTCGACTGTCAACTCCGCAACTTCCCATGACCACCTTCGCCACTTTTGATGATCAACCTCTTTCTCCGCAAAATATAAAAACAAAGGCCCCAATAGGTGAAATGTGTATGAATTGGTTCTCCAAGGTATGATTGGCCTGCCTCTCCAAGGTATGATTGGTGGAATGTATAAGACCTATATCTACAAGGTATGATCGGTGCAATGTTTATAACCTGGCTCTCTGAGGTATGATTGGTGCAAGTGTGAATGGCCTTCCTTTCCGAGTAGGATATGGTTTTTTGTTGCATGATATAATTGGTGACTAAGATGTGACACAAATATTCGTTTTTAGTGTTGAAAAGGTAATATGACAACATAATTGGTGATGTGTTATGTCATGTCACATGAGGTCACACGTTCATGTTTGATCTGTTGATCTAAATATGATTTGAGGTTGTCATTGATGTCAACCCAAGCATCCCAAGGATGAACCTGAACTTCCATGGCACATTGGGCATCATCATTCATGGTTTCTCGTCACATAACCATTATAGGAATACTCTACTCAAAAATATCTTTTTATTGGTATATAGCTCTCCTCGTAATTCCTCACGGTTTGTAAGTTATTCAAGATTGAAGTTAGTAACCCCAATTAGTGGGCTAAAACCCCATGGGGTTGTGGCATGGAACTTATCATTGATTTTGGTCATTGAATAGTCGATAATTAATAATTTTTTAAGCTCCTAAAATCCCTCCAAAATTCTCTATAGAAGCCCCTCTCAACTCTATAAAAGAAATCTCATATATCCTCCAAAAGTAGTGATCGTGGTATTTTCACTATAACTTTATTTCTGCGAAATATTAGATTCTAAACTTAAAACCCATTTGATATTAAATTTGGCTTAACGTCATGACCAAATTTCAGATCTTGGTTCTCTATATTTTCGGAGATATGAGTTGTGGAAGTTAGGGTTTTTGAAGGCCCCCAAATTTCATGTCAAAGAGGTGACCTTGGGAAAATTGTCATAACTCTCTCTCTGAGAAGCAGATTGGCATTCTGTAAAACGTGGAGGATAGTGCATGGATAGTAGTTGTCTATGTATCAATTTTAGAGCCTAATTAGGAAATAGTGACACGTGGCATGCTGTACAAGTTCGCTCTACTAAACAAGTCCATAATTAGGTCATTGTGAGCGATTGGGCATAACTTTGTTTTGAAGAATCTAAATCGGGTCAGACCTGTGGCATTGAAAAAAATACTCAGAGGGATATGATAGGACCAAATATCACATATTGGGGATCTGAAATCACAGAGATAGATCAGATTCAATATCGTGTTCCTAGAAGGGAAGAAAAAAACTAGACCAAGTGTTGTCAAGGGGTGCAAAGGACCAGACTTTCTAGGGTAGCAAAGAGCAAGGTGCAGCAAAATGATGCAGCAGAGGTAAGCTCCAGGTAAGTATCTTTTGTATATGCATGTTCATATCTTAATTACATTAGATTCTTTTTATTCTAATTTACTGTTTTTGTTTATCATTGAGATATGCTCTGTAGGATGAGGTAAGTTTTGCTATTATCATGTCATGGGTATTTCCTTGAAGAATTTTTACAGGTATTATATATTCATCAAGAGAAGACTCAATGCATAATATATTTTTATGAAGAGTGAGAAAGGGTAGCATGACAAGAGAAGCAATCAAGGTGCATAACAACAACAATAAGTTCACCACATGAAGTCTTCAAGCGGGCAACACTGCATACAGTGATTGTAAAAGTATAATTGTATAGAGTCATTGTAAAAGTTGTAAAAGTGTCTATCTTCTAATAGTTGAAGAGGCAGTGTTGGGAGGTCTAGGATCATCATGGTGGTTGTGTCATAGTTGCGGTTATGGTCTAGTGTGCCTTCTTCTTCTACATCATTCTATATCATTGTAAAGTGGACCATTTTCCCTAGTATGGGAGTCCATTCTTCTTTTATTCTTCTATAGGGTGGTAGGGTGGTGCTAGGCTCGTTCATGAAGTCACCAATAGGTTCAAGCTTGTGAAAAATTCAGGGTGGCAGGGTGGTGCTAGGGTGAGTTGTAGCTCGTTGGGTGTTGGGGCATCCGTTTAGTTGACTACTAAAGAATCTCGGGTGTTGGAGCGTCCATCCAGTGTGAGCTGGAGAAGAATGCTTTTCTAGCTTCTAGGAAGTTGGATCTTTCTTTTCAATTGGCGTTTAAGATCAAAGAATTATTAGAAAAGCATTCAGGTGCTTTTTGTCTCAGAGGGGGTTTTCACCTCAAAAACTATGTGCATTTTTGTTCCTTTTGTTTACTGATATCATTGTACAAACACTGATAATAATTGAAGATTAACTAATTCTCTGAAAGATTAATAATAATACTAATTGAAAAGAATACTGATTCACCCCCCCTCTTAGTATTTCCAACATGATCGAGTTCGCCAAAAGTTTATTTTGCGCTCATAAGTGTGTTTTGTTGAACCAATAACAGATTGGAAATGTGCATTTTGTAGAATGCATGCTTGAAAGGTGAATTTTGTAGGAAACATATCATAAAGGTGCATTTAGTAGGATGGTTAATTTTTATAATGTTTTTATGGGTTATTTTGAGGGCCAAATTGAAAAAGGGGATTTTCTTAGAAGTTTTTGAAAGGGGGGATCTGCAAAGTCATGAAGACATATTTTTTAGAACAAGAGGTCATGGTTATTGCCAATATGCTCTGGAACTTATGAACAAGTTTTTGAAATTTAGAATATGTTGCAGATTGATGATTGAAGAACAAGTTGATTTGTTTGTGTTTTGAATTTGTGAATCCTGTCAAGCTAGGGGGTAAATCCTCAAATGAATTGTGTTTATTCATTAATATTACTCATGGTTATATACATGAGGGAGTGACCCTTGGGATTCACCTCCTGATGACTCTTTGTTTTCCATTATTTACTATTTACATTATTTACAAGTGTTCAAAAAATCCCAATGATTAGTTGTCGACATTCCCCCCTTAATCTGAAGGGATGTTGGTGAGTCCAAGCATCATTTTGAATCGTTCAAACTCTTCTCTTCCAAGCACTTTGGTGAATATGTTTGCAATCTTCTCATTAGTGGAACAATGGCGTAGATGGATTGTCTTGGCCTCAACATGATGTCAAATCAGATGGTATCTTGTATAGATGTGCTTCGTTCGATCATGGAACTTTGGGTTCTTGGCCAACTTTATTGCAGAGGTGTTTTCAATGATGAGTGGAGTTGAATGTACTTGTTTTACCTGCAAATCTTCCAAACTTTTCCTGAGCTACACAATTTCTTTTGTTGTCTCAGCCGTTGCCACATATTTTGCCTCTGTGGTGGAATCTGCTAGAATTGATTGTTTGCATGATCTCTAGGAGACAACTCCTGATCCAAGACTCATGGCATAATCTGAAGTAGATACCCCAGTTTCTTTGTCTCCATCAAAGTCTGAATTAGAGTATCCAATCAAGATAAAGTCGCCCACCTGTGTATACTTGAGTCCAAAATCTTGGGTTTCCTTTAAGTACTTTAGAACTCTTTTTGCAGCAGACCAATGTCCCTCACAAGGATTTTGCATAAACCTGGAGAGGATTCCAACAACAAATGAAATGTATGGTCTGGTAGTAGTCAGGTAGTTGAGACTTCCTACAAAAAATCCTTCTGGTTGGGACATAAAATCATTTCTTTCAGATCTCCATTCAAGAAAGCAGTTTTTACATCCATTTGATGGAATTTCCAATGTTATGAGCTGCTAACGCAAAGAGTGTCCAGATGGTAGCCCATTTTTATGTGGGGGAAAAAGTCTCTCCATAATCAACCCCTTCTTTTGTGCAAAACCTTTTTCCACAAGCCTAAATTTTTGCTTGTCAAATGAGCCATTAGCTTTATACTTGTTCTTGTAGACCCACTTGCAGCCGATTGGTTTGGTTCCCAATGGAGGATCAACTAGCTTCCAAGTGCCATTCTTTATCAAGGCATCATACCCCTTTTGCATCACTTCTTTCCATTCATCATGAGAAGCGTCTTCTTTGAAGGAAGTTGGTTCAAAATCTGTAGACAAATTCAATTCACAATCATAAGAAACATCCATATCAACATGTGAATCAGAATCATCTACATCACCTCCATTTTGCCTGATTGAATTTCTTGTTCCTATCTTTCCAACCTCATCAGGATGAACACTTTCAAGTGTCTTTGTCAGCCACTTTGGGGGACCTTTCTGAGATGGTCCAACCTGCTCAGTTGAATGAGTTGGGACTGAATCAAGATTGAGTCTCCCAATTCTGTGAATCACATTACTCAAAGTCTCATCAGTGGTTAGAGTTTCATGTGGGGGAGAGAGTGCTTCAGAAGAATATTCCACAAATTGATCCAGTATAGGAACCCCCCCTTCAAGATGTGGAATCTAGTTATCAAATTCTTGAAATGATTTTGCATGTCCGAATCTATCCAAGTGATCAAGTTTCCACTCAACAACGTTGTCAACTTTGGAATATTCAAGAAAGTTTACATCTCTAGATATAACAAACTTTTTATTAACTTCATCATAGAGACGGTATGCTTTGGAGGTATTTGAATACCCCAAGAAGAAACACTTATGACTCCTTGCACCAAGTTTGTTTCTATGTACCTTTGGTATCAAGGCATAACAGCTGTAACCAAAGACCCTGACATACTTTATTGAAGGAATGTAGCCATACCACATTTCATAAGTAGTCTTGTTTCTAATAGCATTAGATGGACATATATTCTTTACATATACAACACATATAACTAAATCAACCCAAAACATCAATTTTACATTCTTGAAAAACATCATGGAACATACCATATTTAAGATTGTCCTATTCATTCTTTCAGCTACTCCGTTCTGTTGGGGATTATAAGGCACAGTTGTTTGATGTTTGATCCCATGTTGGCAGAGATAGTTTTTAAATTCACTTGAAGTGTATTATTTTCCATTATCAGTGCGAATAGAGCCAATATGAGATTGTGTATCATTTTCAACCCATGTATAAAAGTTATTGAATGTTTGAAAATCATCATATTTGTTCTTCATTAAATAAGCCCAACACATTATGGTGTAGTCATCAATAAATGTCGTCATATATTTATTTCCATTTGCAGAAGGAATAGGCATTGGACTACATAAATCTAAATGAATGAGTTCAATTTTTCTATGTGCTTTGGAATGTGAATCATGAAAATACTGATTGTTGTGCTTTCCTAGAATACAAGAATCGCATTGCTTAAGTTTCCTATGAATTGTAGGCAAACCAGCAACACCATTTTTCTTCAAAAAGCAAAGGCTGGCATAGTTCAAGTGTCCAAATATAACATGCCATAAAAGGCTTGATGGAAATGTACCTTCATCATAATGAAAACTATATGAGAAATTTTGTGCACGAGCAGAGGTACCTTGTAGCTTCAGAAGTCTTTCTTCTTCTATCCCCGTTATGAAAAGTGAGTGATCTGATGCTTTCCTCACCTCAACCTTACCATCAAACATATGGATGTAGTGTCCTTGTTGGTGGATGTGGACCAAGGACAACAATTTTCTCCTCGGCTATGGGAGATATAAAATATCATGCAAAAGAAAGTCTGGAAGACCAGGAAATTTGAGCCTGATTGTGCCAAGCCCTGATGGCTTGAGTTTTGATTTGTCTGCAAAGTATACTACTCCATCAACACTGTCAGAAAATTCTTCAAAAAAATATCTTCTAAAATTCATGTGGCAAGTTTCTCCTGAATCAAGCAACCAATCATTTTTCCAAGAAGCAAGTGAAGCATTAAACAAGTCTTCATTTACTCCAATATTACAATGTGCCACAACATAGTGAGCGGATTCAGGTGTTTTACCTTTCTCTTTGTCATTGGTTTTACCTTTTGCTTTATTTCTTTCCTGCTCAATTTTGTTCTAAGGCAACTTGCATGTGGATGCATCATGTGATCAATCTCTATTGCAACGTATGCAATGAAGATCAGATTTTTCTCCTTGAAAGTCTCTACCCCTCCTACCTCTGAAATTTCTTCTTCCTCTTCCTCTTCAACCACCTCTTCCTCTGGGAGAGTCTTGAGCATGATTCTTCTCTCTATGTGCAAGAAACACAGTCTCTTTAGAACACTAAGGAGTTGCATTTTTTGCAAAAGCTTCCTCTCTCTCAACAAATTTCTTCACAAGGGAGTCAAAGGTAATCTCTTTGAGGTTTCCATTTTCTTGCAATGACTCAAGGTAATTTGAATAAGTGGCATAAAGTGCCTTGAAAAATCTATCAGAGGAATGTCTAGTTCAACATTGGTTACTTTGATATCATGCATAATAGATATTACTTCTGATGCTAGAGCAAGAGGTTCGTCATTTTGTACTTCAAGAATGAACAATTTAATCGTCATTTGGACAACTTCAAGCTCAAAGTGTGAGTTATAGAGTTCCTTCAACTTATATAAGGCTTCAAAATCATTTGAAAATGGTGAAATATGGTGACTCACCTCTTCATTTACAGATGCTACAATCAAGACATAGGCCTTGCTGTTCTTGTTTTCCCAAATGGAGAATTCCTTGTCTGAGGTAGGCTTTGCAGGTTCATTATCTCCTTCTCCTACACAAACTCATTTCCACAACTCATTGAAAATGAGAGTGTGTTTTATCTTCCGCGATCGTTCTGGATAGTTCTCTTTACCATAGAGAAATACTCCAACTATAGAGATCAATGAATGCATTTAAAAATGTGTTCTGTGTAAAAAAACGTACTCCGCTGCAAAATTTTACTCATGATGGTAAAAATATGATTATGATATATATATGGCAGAGGTATAATTGAGGGAGGATGTATTTGGGGGAGGGTATATATAGGGAGGGTGTATATGGGGAAGGTAGTATGGGAGAGGTAGCGTATGAGTGGAGGATTTCATTTTAAACCATAATCTAATATTTGGAAAATGAAACCATTGTTTGGGAGGAGGCCGGTTGCGGTATGGAAACACAATATTATAATAAAATCGGTATGGGGAGGAGCATATGCAACAGACACACGTTATATGTCAGTGAGGACAATGCAACATGTTTGGTCTAAAATGTGATGCAAATCAGAGTTTCATTTACCATCAATTCGGGTAAGTAAACTTCGAGGATCATCTAATATATATGGACTTAGAGACAAACTAGACTAAGCTAGGTGAAGAAATGCCAAAGCTCCCTTACATGAGGTTTTTCAATGGGATCTCCAACATCTATTTAGTCATTTAACAAAATGAAATTTAAAAATTATAAGACATTGTGATAAGTGTAAGAAATATTAAAGCTCCCTTACAGGAGACTGCTCATTAATATTTCTAATCATCTTAATCAACAAAACCTAATTCTGATTGATTGCATGAAATATTAAAACTCTCTTACAAGAGACTATTTATTTATATCTCAAGCTTATAAATTAGAAACTTAAACTAATGAAATCAAACATTAAATAACAAATCAAATTCATTGAAGGAAACATTAATACTTTCTTACGAAAGGTCATTTGTTAATATTTTAAACATATGAACCTAATAATTTAATATAATGAAATTCACAAACAAACATAAAATAAAGCCTACCAAAATAAAAGTGTACTTGCGAGGCAATGGGGATCCTTCCAAGGATTCAAAAGCACAGCAAAAGAGAAGTCAAATGTAGAGGATCAAAGAAACTCCGTTTTATTCATCATCAATTGCAAATTGCAATTACAACCATTACAATGATTCTCCAAATCTAAACTCTCATTACCAACCTATAAGATTCTAAGATTACAAATGAAGGACTAGGTTCTTAAATTCTGTAGGTTTTAACCCCATACAGAAATTACCTGCATACGAATCCTAAAACGCAGAAAATAAACAATGCGAGAGCATAACACACAAAACACATATACATAGATATTTTTCCCTGGATCCCAAAACCGAGACTACTAGCTTTTTTTTCATTATGTTCCTTTCAATGTTATAATACATATTTATACATGCTGAAGCATCCAATACCATGGACCAAAAACCATCGCGTCCAATACCATGGACCAAAAACCATCGATCCAATACCATGGACCGAAAACCATCGCGTCCAAAAAACATGTGCGAAAATCATGCACAAAACCATAGGTGGGTCCGCCCAACCTAACATAGGGTCCAAAACCAAAATTTTCCTGGGCACTGCCCCGGACCCCATAAAGTGGGGTTACGGG
>APFE030445404.1:0-29195 GCA_000404065.3 Pinus taeda | reverse complement strand
AACTTAGCTTACAAGTAAAACTTTGGTGATCAATGATGATAAATGTTATATATTGAATTTTCAATTTTGAAAGCTTGAAGTTGAAACTTTAAGATAGAATTTGATGAATCATGATTCACGAGACTCAATATGTTGCAGATGTAATATGTATGTTACTGACTTGTGGACATGGTTGATGAAGATTATAACTTCTAGTTGATTGATGTGATATGGTTCAATGATCAATCTATGGTTTTTTATGTTTTTTTATATCTAATTCATCATTCTACATGTTTTTGTTGACATATATGTATCAAAATATAAAAAATATATATATTTTTAAAAAATCGCTCCGGGATTCACTCCCAAACAGAGAGCTTTTGAAAATGTCGCTCCCGCTCCTATTTTTGCTCCCGCTCCCCGCTTTCGCTCCTGCTCCCAAGTAACACTGGGCAGTACGGTAGTACACAATGCGTCCATCGATAGTACTATGGTCCCCATTCTCATTTCCCAACTCATTAGCCAAATGAGAGGTACTTCCCATGAGACCCGGACTACATGCGTAGGATGTCTCGGCAAGAGAAGTTGAACCACTCATCCTACTCATATGCCATAGGAGAAGGTGAATCACTCATCCTATGCATATATCAACCATCATGGGTTATCACAGGAGAAGGTGAACCACTCAACCTGTACATAGTGCACCACTAGGGGAAGGTGAACCACTCACCCTATGGCCGCTTATCGCTCCAAGTAGTACCCCAAGCCCCCCGGAGCTCCCAAAGCTCAATATCCAACTCAAACAAGACCCTCATAAGAGGGTCTCTCCAGGACTCCAAGTCGTTCACGGACGGTTAAGAATTTTACCTTCCCTAGGGGCTTCGTAAGAATATCTATGACTTGATCATCAGTCCCAATGTGATGGAGCCTTATTGCTCCCTATTGTACCATATCCCGAATAAAGTGGCACCTGATATCAATATGGTTGGAGCAGTCATGAAACACGAGATTCTCAAAACGACGAATCCCACTTTGGTTGTCGCAAAAGATCGCGGTGGTATCAAGCACATGTCCAAACATCTCACTAAAGAGCTTCCTCAACTAAACAGTGTCACAGGAGGCCATACTAGCAGCAATATATTCGGCTTCAGCAGTGCTAAAAGCAATCGATTTTACTTCCTGGGCATCCAAGATATCGAAGCAGAACCTAGTGAGAAGAAACATCCTGATGTGCTCTTACGATCCACCACACTTCCAGCCCAGTCAGCATCAGAATAACCATGGAGCCTCAAATTCCTGGTAATGTATCTCAGTCCATAGGTGATTGTGCCCCGAAGATATCTCAGGGGATTCTTGGCAGCAATCCAATGTATGTGATGAGGCTCGACCATAAATTGACTCAACGTATTCACTGCAAAGCATATGTTCGGACGGGAATTCACCAAGAACATCAGGGCCCCCACGAGTTCACGATACTTAGAAGGATTTCCCAAATCAGGCCCAGCAGCACTTCCACATAGCATCTTGAAGTTGAGTTCCATCGAAGTAGTTACAAACTTACAATCCACCATCCCAAATCTTTCAAGTAGCTTCACAATGTATTTTCCTTGAGAAAGGAAAATCTCACCTGGCTTTTTCTAGACCTCCAACCCTAGGAAATAATGCATCATTCCTAGGTCCTTCATCTCAAACTCGAACGCCAACTCCCTCTTGCACTGATGAATGAGAGGGTTGGCGCCTATCAGAAAGAGATCGTCCACATAAAGTACCAAGGTGATAGGTCTATCATTCTCAACCTTAAAGTAAAGGTTCAGATCAACACTTCTTGTAAAACCCAACTTAAATAGATAGTTGTCAATCCTCTCATACCAAGCCTGAGGTGCTTGCTTCAACCCATAGAGGAATTTCTTCAACCTACATACATGCATCTTTCGATCTTGGACTTCGAAACCCTTGTGTCGTTCTACATAGACTTGCTCCTTAAGTGAACCATGCAACAAAGCGGTTTTGACATCCATCTGATGTAGGTTCCATCCTTGCGAGGCAGCAAGGGCTATAATCGAACGGCTATGGTATATTGGGCAACTGGCACAAATATCTCATCATAGTCCACACCTTCCTTTTGAGAGAAGCCTCGAGCAACAAACCTGGCCTTGAACTTTTCAGCACTTCCATCAGCTTCATGCTTGATCTTGCAGAGAGCCATATAGAGGTGACAATAGATTTGTCCTTGGATCTATGGACCACATCTCAGACATCATTCTTCATAATCGACTCATACTCTTCGTTCATAGGATCCTTCCATACTTGGTGCTTCACAGCTTCTTCAAATGTTCACAACTGAGTTTGAATGATGGTGCTCATGGTAGTTAAGTACTCATGGTACCTATTCAGCTTCTCACTTTCACGAAATGTCCCCCTTGGTGCAATATGTCTCTCGGCATCTTTGAGAGTTTCTAAGCCATGAGGGTCTCCATTTTGAGGAGGAGGGCTCAAGAGGAGGTGGATCAATGGGGTCCATTGGTCCTTCAACATTGGGCATCGGCTCATCCTGCGGTTCTCCCTAGTTTCCTGTGTTTGCTTCTTTGTCCTTCCTTGGAATAGGAAGGTTCCTAATCTTCCCAAGCACAGCATCTTAATCGAAGGTGACATCATGACTTATCTCCACTTCTCTTTGACCAGGCACATAGATTTTATATGCCTTTGAAATTTCACTGCAGCCCACAAATGTTCTTTTCTTCCCAGATGCATCCAATTTGCTTCTCTTTTCTTTCAGTACATGAAAATACACGAGGCTACCAAAAATTCTAAGGCGAGAAACATCAGGTTTTTTACCAGCGAAAACTTCTTCGAGAGTTTTTGAGTTCAGGGCTTGATGAGGGTATATATTTTGAACATACACGGTAGTGTTGGCAGCTTTTGCCCATAAGAACTTCAAAAGACCTTGATCATGAAGCATAGCATGGGTAGCTTCTATAATGGAACGATTCTTCCTTTCAGCAACTCCATTTTGCTCAGGAGTATATGCGGTAGTAGTCTCCCTCTTAATGCTAGCTTCTCTACAATAGTCATTGAACTCATTTGATTCATATTTGGTTCCATTATCGGCCCTCAATATTTTGATCTTCTTCCCTGTTTGATTTTCGACCAAGGCTTTGAAAGAGCGGAACCATGTGAACACTTTGTCCTTATTCTTCAAGAAATAAATCCAAGTTTTGCAAGAGAAGTCATCCACAAAGATAGCATAATATAAATATCCTCCCAAAGATGTCACAGGCAACATACCAGATAGATCCAAATGAACCAATTGCAAAATGTCGGTAGTCTTGCTATCACTTGAGGGGAATGGTCCCCTTGTATGTTTTCCTTCGGCACATCCCTGACAAACACCTTCATGTTCTACTTTAAATTCGAGCATACCTGTCACCATCTTCCTTGCATCGAGTAGAGCCTTGTAATGTAAATGAGCAAACCTCCGATGCCATAATTTGGATTGAAGAGATGTGTCGCAAGACATATCTCCCAATGGGCTTCCTCCAATTTGATATAGGCTATCAACCCTAAATCCAAGAGTAAATGTTTCTTGGAAATTTATTTTCCAAACACATACCTTACCATCGATGAATGTCAACCTGAATCCTTTATCCTCCATTTTCGAGATGGATACCAGGTTCTTCTTTATATCAAGTACATATAGTACTTCTTGTAGATGAATGGTGCTACCTTGATTTAATTGTAGAGTAACATTCCCAACTCCTTTCACGAGATATGTAGCATTGTCTCCAAGAATGATTTCCAAATTTGTATCCTTTTATATCAGATTCGAAAGCGCTTCCTTATACCCAGTGAAGTGCCTTGAGGCACCACTATCAATCAACCGATTTCCCAAGGTATCAGGGGGAAAGGCAGTAGAGAGGGCGAGTATAAGATAACATTATTTTTGCTTGTTATCTACAACATTAGATTCATCATACCTAGAGTTTCTTGATCTTTTGGGAAGTCGACCATTTCCGTGTTGAGTAGCGAGAGCATTCCTTTTTCCTTTGTTATTGAATCTGCCATTCCTTTGATTGTTGTTGCCCCATAAATTGTTGTGGTAGTTGTTGTCAACATCCCGAGGGGTATCCCTTCTATTAAGTAACTCCCCACCATAGTGGCCAAACTTGCTACAAATGAAGCATATTCCCTTCCTTCCATCTTTGAACCACAATCTTCCTTGACATTGCTTCGTTGAACCTGCATTGTTCTTTCTTTTAGGAAGAGCGGAGAATGCAGTAGGATCATTCCTATTTGAAGGCATGTCTCTCTCCATCATCCTTGTCTATTTTGCAGTAGGAAGAAATAAGGTACTTGGCTAACACCTTTGGAGTCTAGAGACACTAGCACATGCCAAAGCCCACTACGGAAGGGCATGCCATTGTGAAGTGCCCACGTTGTTATCCATGACTTGTAAGCTTTTTACCCGATTATTTTAATGACTTGTTGTATTGGAAGTCTAGGGGACACATTGGAACTTATGTAGGATCCTAACCCCTAGAACTCTACATTGGCACATGTAGCGTGTGCATAGACAACCATGGAGCTCCACAGTAGCAGACAACACTCCCCGGATCTTCATGGATGCTCAGAGATTACTATCGATCCACCTTTGGGATGATGATGATATGTTTTGTACATTATGCCCAGCAAGCCCCCACAGGAGCCCCACACTCTTGACAAGTGTCCCAGGCCTTGTACAAGGTCATGGCAGCATTCATTCCACCACCTAGACCCTTGCAGAGGATTCATATGGAGACCCATGGGGTCATCTATGTGCCCTCATACATAATGGGAGCACCACTGGTCTACTACTTGGAGAACAAGAGGCCACCCCCTTGTCCATCATATTCCAAGGAATTTATTCCTCAATATGGCACTTCGAGATAATATTTAGCCTTTAGAGGGCCGTATGACATGCACATATTATTATTTGGCCCCTTGTAAGGCTTATTTTTACACTTATGAGCTAGTTTGGTGGGCTTGTCACCAATAGGGGTTTTATTTGCACATTATTTTATCATTAGGGGCTAATGTAAGCCCATAAGCTCATTCGAACTCCTTAGGAGGCTATATATTGGTGTTAGCTACACTCATTTGTATCATCACTTGACTTGGGATCTCTCTAATCATAGAGCATTTCACACTTTTTTTCCTTGGTGTATATTTTTGGAGATGGATGATTTTGATGTATGGATTTGGGCTATTTCCCTTGTCTTGGAGCTTTATTGAGCAAACAAAATATTGATTGGATATACTCTATAACATTGTAAGTAAACTTTAATGCTATTATTCTTGTTGATGCATACTGCTAAAATTAGGTCTAGTTGTTGCATTATTGAAATATGGAATTGAGCATGTTTTAGCTAATTTAATGTATGGGCCAATGTTATATGAACGAAATGTCTTAGAGATTTATTCATCTCGAGAAGCTTGCATCTTTTACTTTGAAGTATCATGCTTGGAGGTCGCTTTTCTTTTCTTTCTCTCAACATTGAATGAAGTTGACTTTTTGGGCCTCCTTGATCAAGAAACCAAGTTCTTACTCATCATTATCCTTGACTCCATATCCCCAAGTGAACTGGGCACTAATCCCTCAAAAAGGGTGATCATTTTAACCCTCTTTTTACCATTTTCCCCTTTTTTCCCCAAGTCTAGCCCCATTAGGTCACCTAGGGCATCAATTTCCTTGAGAATTGACCCAAGGAAAATTTTCAATCTCCTATAGGCTACTGCGGTGGCAAGTCCCCCCTTCTCCAAATTTGAGGCAATTCTAACGGTGGAATCTCCGAGAATCTCAAGCCCTAGCTCTGGGATCGAATTGTGCCTAAGCATCCCCAAGACTAAACCTCAATAGGATCAATTCAACCTTTTGAAGCAAGTATCCATGAGTGGTCCTTTCCTCTCTCCTTGGCCAGGATAGGAACCATCATTGTTTTCTACATTCCATCCCCGAACTTGGGATGGGTCCACTTGGCCCGTGTGGTCAATAAAGATTATTGTCAAAGGCCATTTGGGAATCCAAGTTTCCCAAGGGTCATAGGGATTGAGAAACTTGTTCATAAGCCTATCCTTTCTCCCTCAACCCTCCAATCCTCACCCCTTATCCCTGGTGGACCAAGTCCCTTGCTTAAAAAGCAAGCAAGCTCCATTCTTCACTCCATCCTTGGGAAAGAGTTTTCAAGGTCACTTCTTACCTGTCCATTGACCTATACTTTACAAGTGAATCCCTACACTACCGGGATTCCTCCCATCAGTGAAAGTCCGTAAAGAACAGGGAGACTTAGTTGTGGTGATAGTAGGCTAAGCCTCCATTGTTGCCCTTAACCTAGCAGTTGCCCTCTTAGGAACCCCTTTAGGTCCGCTGTTGGTTCAAGCGGTAATATTTATGGCGTCGTTGCCAGGGAGGAAGCAGGTCTACCTCCATATTAAATCATTGAGGAATTGATTCATTAATGACATTTCTTAACATTCCTCTAGCGACTCCACGATCTCCATCTCAAGATGGAAAGCCATGAGACACTAACCTATCATCATAGAGAAGAACATGAATCTCGTGTCTCTTTCTATGATAGGAAGCTCAAGAAACTAATCCATAAGCATAAAAATTTTGCACCTTTCAACTTTTCAAAAGTAAATGGGGCCATATTCACCCCCCTTCCAGAGGATGATAACATACCTACATTTAGTGGGGAGGAAGATCCTCAGGAACACCTTCTAACCATTGAGGGCCTCACCTGTGGAGAATCTTATAATAAGTTCAACCACGTAACTACCTTTGCCTCAAGCTTGATAGGAGAGGCCCGTGAATGGTATTTTTCCCTTCCCGCAACATCTATATCTTCATGGGAGGAGTTGCTTGAAACATTTGAAAAGAGATGGTGTCATGAAAACATTATGGTTCAATTATACAAGGGGTTCTTGTCTATCGAAACAAGGAATGATGAATCCGTTGTCGAATTCAATCACAGGTTTAATTCTATCATACATGCCTTCCCATGTAACTTAACTTGTCCAAGAGAAATAACATTGGCAGTGTACCTGAATTCTTTCACAGGAAAGTTAGCTTTGATACACGAACTAAGTAACCTGGCAGCCTCGTCCAAGCCCAAAATATCATATTTGACCTTGATCAATCTATGAGGCAAACATGTATCAACATGCTCCAAGTCGAAGAAGATAGTTCATCCGATGATGAAGATATTTCCCCTAATGAGGAGGATGCTTGGCCCCCCTGAGCCTATTTTTAAGGTCCCATTCTACATCACCTTTGAATTGAATGGGTTTACCTTGAGGAATTGCATTCTAAATTCCGGTAGCCCTATTAATATCATGCCTTCAACCGCTATGAAATAGTTGGGACTCAAGCTATCAAGGAAATATTTTTCTAGCATGATTTTGAACTCTGACAAGCTTAAGGTGGTGGGATCATGGAAGGGGTAAAGACCTTCCTTCATATATACCCGGAGAAAAGGTTCTCCATCAATATAGTTGTGGTAGAAATATCCCCCACATGGGGAATGATCGTGTCCCAGAAGTTGATTGAGGATATCAACCTATCCATAATCGAAGATGGCTCTGTCATTTATCTCCCATGGAAAGAAAACTCTTATGTGTCAATCCCCAAACATGAATTATTTGCCCCTATGATTGCCTCGTCCCAAGAAGATGAAAGTAACATAAAAGAGGAGAGGAACAACATTGGAGAATGCAGACTTTTCAAAGATGAACATGTTGCTACCCCTCCCCATCCAGGGCTATGGGTAATGTAATTTGATGGGGCACATTCCAAATCTGGGTCAGGGGCTGGCATTGTGATCATTTCCCCATACGAAGATACCTTTTGTTTTCATTAAGACTCCAATTCACTTGCACTAATAACAATGTCGAGTATGAGGCCCTTTTGTTAGGTCTGGAAGCAGTCAAATCTAGAGGGATTCAAAAATTGATCGTAATAGGGGATTCTGAACTAGTGATCTCGCAACTTAGGGAAACCTTTGACACAAAAGACGAGAAATTGAAACCCTACAAAGAGAGAGTCACTCACATGCTCAAAGGATTCGATGATATGTCTCTCCGAGCATTTCACAGATCTTTCAATGATGTGGCCAACACCTTGGTCGTGGCCGCTTCCACTTCCACAATTATCCCTCATGATGTTGCAAGAAAAGGGAGATGCATCATTGACACAATTCATAGACCTTCCACCCCTGACTATGAGGAACACTGGCATGTTTTTGAAGATGACCAAGACATAAATAACTTCCTGCAAGATCATGAAAGTTCTCACTCAAAAGAAAAGGATGTCATCAATGAGTAGCACTTTGACAAGAACGATTCTAGCATTACTAATAGCAGCCAAGAAAACCCTGACGCACTAGATCTAAACCTAGGATCTGTGACCTCTCCCCAAATCATCAAGATTGCAAAAAACCTCTTTAGAAGAGAAAGGGAGGAGCTTGAAAACCTACTAAGAGAGTTTAAGGATGTTTTTGCCTGGTCATATTACGACTTAAAGGCTTATAGCTCTGAGATTATCGAACACACCATTCCTCTCAAGGATGGGATGAAACTTGTTAAGCAAAAACTAAGGCAAATGAATCCAAAACTTGCCCCTCTCATCAAGGAAGAGCTCCAAAAGATCATGGACGCAAGGATCATTGCCCCCATCAGACATTCACCATGGATCTCCAACCTAGTAATATTAGGATGTGCATTGACTTTAGAGACCTTAATCGTGGGTGCCTAAAGGACAATTACCCTTTGCCCAACATGGAAAATCTACTACAAAGGATAATGGGGTCTCAAATGATGTCATTCTTGGATGGCTTCTCTAGATACAACCAAGTCATTGTCAAAGAGGAAGACCGCCTGAAAACCGCTTTCACTACACCATGGGGAACATACATGTACCTTAGGATGCCCTTTGGTCTCCTTAATGTTAGATCTACTTTTTGAAGGGCCATGGACTTCGC
This sequence comes from Pinus taeda, assembly GCA_000404065.3. Lineage (NCBI taxonomy): Eukaryota > Viridiplantae > Streptophyta > Pinopsida > Pinales > Pinaceae > Pinus > Pinus taeda. The sequence goes on along the minus strand of APFE030445404.1, from coordinate 20,205 downwards.
CTTCAAAGACCTCATCGGGAAGATCATGGAGATCTACCAAGATGATTTGACTGTAGCCTCCAAGGAAAGAAAAGACCATTGCAAGCATCTAAGGAAGGTGTTTGAGAAATGCAGGCAATATAGCATTTCTCTCAATCCTAAAAAGTCAATCTTTGGTGTGGACAAAGGAAGATTGCTAGGACATGCGGTTTCCAAAGTTGGGATTAGCATCAACCCCGAAAGAATCCAAGCTATTAGCAACATTCCTTATCCAAAAAATCTCAAGATGCTTTAAGATCATTCTTCGGCAAAATCAATTTCATGAGAAGATTCGTACCAAACTTTGTTGAAATTGTCAAACCAATGAGCAAACCTCTTGAAGAAAAGCACCCGGTACACATGGGATTCCACAACGAATGAAGCCTATGAGGAAATAAAGAAAAGGATTGCCTCAACTCCCATCCTTGTTAGCCCTGATTACACTAAAGATTTTATCATCTACTCCTTTACCTCTAAAGACACTATTGTTGGGATACTTATGCAAAAGGACGACAATGGGGATGAGAAACCGATAGCTTTTATGAGCAAGCCGCTCTGTGACACTGAGACATGATACACCATCATTGAAAAGCAAGCATATGCCCTTGTCAAGTCGGTTAAGCATTCCAGGGCTTATGTCCGATACAATAAGATATATGCATATGTCCTGTACCCCGCTGTAAAATATGTGTTGTCCCAATAAGATTGTCTCAGATCCAAGGGAAAATGGGTGTCCAAAATCCAGGAATATGATCTTGACATTTGCCCAAAGAAAATTATCAGGGGGAAAGGCTTCGCTGAAATGATGACTGAAAGCAATAACGAAGCTATTAAAGAAGGAGAGGAAGAGAAACTATGCACTACTACTATTGAACTTGAGGAGGATGAATGGTACAAAGACATAGTCTATTATCTATGCAACATATCTACCCCCCCACCTAACAGACCACAAAAAGAAGATCCATAAGGCTAAAGGCCTCTAAGTTCTACCTAACCCAAGATGGACTCGAATAGATGAGCCTCGATGGGGTGATCCTTAGATGTGTCAATAAAGAAGAATCCGAGAAATTAATAAAAGAGTTTCATGATGGTCTTTGCGGGGGACATTATGCTGCCCAAACTACCACTCACAAGATTTTGAGGGCAAGGTACTATTGGCCCACCATCTTCGTTGATACCTTTAACTTCATATAAAAAGGTGCCATCCATGCTAATTGTTTCCAGAAAGAAGCATTTGGTCACCATGCCTTTGGAAAATGGGGCCTGGACTTTATCGGGGAGTTCAAGGAAAATTCAAGTCATGGCCATAAGTGGATCGTCACAACAACATACTACTTCACCAAATGGGTGGAGGCCATACCCACCAAAGCTGCAACTAACCAAGTAGTCATGGATTTCCCTAAGGATAAAATCATTACCAGGTTTGGGGTTCCTGCCAAGATTGTGACTGACAATGCCAAAAGCATTCGATTCCATGGCCCTCAGATCCCTCTATAACAAGTATCGTATAATATTGTCTCACTCCTCTAATTATTACCCCCAAGGTAACGGTCAGGCTGAATCAAGCAATAAGAACCTCATTAGGATCATCAAGAGAACTATGGACAATCACAAAAGGGATTGGGATAGCAAGACCAAATATGCCCTATGGGCTGACCAAACCACAGAAAAGGCTTCCACTAGCTTCAGCCCTTTCAGTTGGTATATGGATCTAAGGCCAAGCTACCCATGCAGCTCCAATTACCTATCCTTGAATGTCTGAAAGCCTTCCCCGAACAACAAGATGATATACAATCTCGTATTGAGCAAATCATTGAAAGTGATGAAAACAAGAGGAGAGCCCTTGATCAAGTTGCCCATGGCCATGACAAGATGAAAACTGCATTTCACAAACACACACAAACTAGAACATTTAAACCCGGGGACATTGTACTCTTGTGGGATAAAAGAAGGGAGAAGTCGGGTATGAATAAAAAATGGGATAATCTATGGATAGGGCCCTTCAAGATAATTCACACTGCAGGGCTAAATTCGTATCACTTGGAAACTAAGGAAGGTGAGTCGGTTCCCATTCCTATAAATGGGCAACTCCTAAAGGAATACTTTCCTGAAGGCACTTAACTTTGTACTGTATGCATGTTAGGGTACGATGCATTGCATAATGATTTTTCATTTTAGAATTGACCGCATATGATAGATTGGTTTATATATATATATATATTGGTTTATGAGCTAACATTAAGCATGGGTGATCATCAGACATAGTGAAATACATGTTGCCCCATGGCTTCGATCTTTGACATGTGCAGATAACAGGTCTACAATGACCAAGAGATTGTTGGAGTTCCCGTGACCTCTCATTCGAGCAGCCTCATCCACTTGTTCGAGAGATCATGTCCCAATTTGAGCCAAATGTTACCCACCACTTTGCAGGTAATATCCTAGGAGAAATTTTTCTCCATGATCAGCTTTAGCCGGATGCCTCCTACTAGATCGTTGTGCCATTTCTCTGCCGCCTAAGCCAGCCATGTGGTCCCTCACCCACCTATATTGATCGTATATTTGAAGGTGGCCCTCTCGAACCTAAAGGTATGTCTTGTCATTTGGTAATTAAGTGTTGGGTTTAATTATCATGGATACTTCTGGGTATGGATTGATGGGGGAATTTAGTAGAAAGAGTGGGCTTGGTTTGTGCTCTTGTCCCCTTGATCTCTTTTGGTTGTTACTCTTGGATCTTAGTCCCGTGGAATCTCTTTTATTGACGATTCGGTTCTAGGGTGGTAGTACTTGGGAAACCCCAACTTTGGGTGCGTGGTCCCACTCCTTTATCCACACATATTACTCCCTTTCCACTCATTATACCGCCATTCATCTTTTCTCCCACTAGGGTCCACATAGGGCTAGCCTCCTATCCCCTTGCCCCCACCTTGGGTTAGGCCTAGAATAATTCCTCGGAGGTTGACGCAATTAAAAGAAAAAGTGGAAAGCATAAATGGCCACATTTAACAGGAGATTGTACCACAAAATGCAAAAGATGGTCGAGACAAAAATAATTAGCATGTGGGCAAAAGCCATTATATAAGCTCTACCCCAATCATTGGCCATCACCCTGGCTCCATAGGCCCTAGATGAGCCTCCTCTATCATTCAGGAACCCATGATCGTCCCAACCCCTGGAAGGCAATGAAACACCCTACCTAAAATGGGGTAGTCATTGTTATATCTTACATATCATGCTCTTTTCCTTTGAGCCCGAAGCAGTTAATTAAAGAAAATTCATAAAAGGAAAAAGGTATATGAAGAAGGGTGGAAAAATCAAGAACAGGACACCTCATGTACCACGATTGCTCCCTCCTATACGTTACATGCCCAGGTGTGGGGGCTTCCCCTTATCTAGCTACCCCTATGCCCCACTATGTGACGCAGGATTGCCCCTCTCACTCCCTATTCCATTCCACTTATTTGTCACTTGCCACCCCCATTAGAGGGATGTACCTTGGACATACTATCCCATTTAAGGGTTGAAACCACCTAATAAGGTACTTGGCTAACCCCCTTTGGAGCTTGGAGGCACTAGCACATGCCAAAGCCCACTACGAAAGGGCATGCCATTATGGAGCGCCCACGTTGTTATCCATTATTATCTGATTATTTTAATGACTAGTTGTACTGGAAGACTAGGGGACGCATTAGATCTTATGCAAGATTATAGGCAGTTAAAATTTGGGATTGGTTTCCCTATATGGGATCCTAACCCCCAGAGATCTTATTGGTTCTTGCTTGTGGCCATTTCTGCCTTTAATCCCCTTTTTTATTGCATCAACCTCTTGTGGCTTCATTCCTAGACTCGACCCAATGTGTGGAGAAGGGGAAGGGCATACTAACACCTTGTGGACCAAATGGACAAATGTGGACCAAAATGGGGAAAATGTGAAAAGGTATTGTAATGAGAAAAGGGGAGTGAGACATATGCTATCTGGAAGCGGGACCACGCAACCAAAATCAAGGTTTCCCATGTAGTGCCCTTCCTAAAGCTACTAGCTAATAAAGGAGATCCCACGAGACTAGGATTCAAGATTAACCCCGAGTTAAGGCAACAGTCAAAGCCCTTCCTCCTTCCATGTCACCAGTCATCCATACCCAAGTGTGCCCAAGAAAAAAACGCATATGCACCCAATTACATAATGAAAAACCATACCTTTAGGATTGGATGGCCCACCTTCAAACAGGGCGAGGGGACATATGGTGTGCTCAGGTGGCGGAGATAAAGTAGCACATCAAAGCTATCAAGTGGCTATTAGGGGCTGTAGCTGTCAGCTGAAGGAAAATGCGTCAGAAGGGAAAGCTCTCCAAAGGGGTACCCACTTTTGGGTGGCCTACAGGGGCAGCATTGATGTAGGGAGGACACCCTATAACTTATGAGAGTCGAAAACTCTAGGATTACGAGAGGTTGTACTCCATCTATGAAAGGAGATGTTGGCCATCATGCACGCATTGGCCAAGTTCAGGCAATATCTGGTAGGGAATCGGTTCAAGGTGAAGACTGATCATAATAGTGTACAGTTCTTCTTACAGTAGAAGGGACTTAATGGCAAGCAGTAGAAGTGGGTCAGTAAGATCCAAGGCTACGATTTTGAGATTATGTCTGGGGGAAGCATAATGTGGTGGTTGATGCACTTTCTAAAAGACCCCCAACACTCTCTCTCATGGATGTTGAGCAACATGGGGCCTTTCGAGATGACAGGTGCAGGGTCATGGATGACATCATTTACTACAAGAACCAGATTTATCTGGTTCCTAGTTCTCAGCTTCCGGAGAAGGTCCAAAAGACAGAACATGATTCATTGTTAGCAAGGCATCTAGGATTCCAGAAGACTTACAGGGCGGTCAGAAAGTGTGCAGAGGCTACTGGACAAGGTAGGAGAAGAGGAGAGTTCAAGGAGCCAAGGGTTGAAAAGGATGGGTTTATGGAGGATCCCTTCAGGGCTGGATTTGGGGCTTCAGCAACAATTCTTACAACTAGCCAGAAAGTCACTCACACCTCCTGGAGGGTTTTCTTATCACCCGGAACTAGCCCAAACCTTTTCTAGGTTTTTGCAGGTATTTGGAGGAGAGCCTACAGCTGAAGTTTCAGAATTTTCTAAGCAATGTACATGGAAAAATCTTTAGTTTCAGTGGGGCAACCAACAGTAGAATTTCTAGGCAAAGTGCATTTCCATTTTGGAGCCATTTCAGTGTTTGGTTCAAAGAGATTCCACCTGGGTTTTGCATAACTTGCTTAGCTTGCTACCCAGGTCCCATCATTCCTACTCATTTCTATGTACTCAGATTCCCATAATTAATAAAATGGCTCGGTTGTTCTACTTATTTTCTTTGGTGTTCTGATGTGGGTGCTTGGTTTTAAATTTTATATTGTTATTCCTAGTTCATAGTTATGTTATTCACTGTTCATTTCCTAGTAGGAATATTACATGGTTGACACTTTTGTTGCCAAAGACAGTGAATAATTCTACAAACATAGCCAATACTAATATGCAGACAATAGGTGTGGCAGAGTAACAGAGGGAGTTGACAAGATTCAGGGTAAACACTTTCCTCCTAACGAGTGGGTGTTATATTTTCAGTTTAGTGAGTGTTATATTTTCAATTTACTGCAAAAGTATTTATTCCATGCTTGTGGGTGCTTCATGAGATTTGGGGTACATCGTGTATGCTTATCCCTTGGGTGGTCCGAGATAGATTATAAAATGAGAGATGGTCCATGATATATGCAAAATTGAGATAGCTTGCTTAGTGGATGCTAAACCTCAGTTAATTTCAAGATTGTTGTTCTTCCCCTCGGCATTGGAGATCTCTCAATAGATTGGTGGACACCCTTCATTGAGGCCTCATGGTGTAGCCACTTGTTTAGGGAGTCCCTTTCAGGGGATGTGGAGCATTGTGCATCATGGAGGAGTGCTTCAAGCCTCGATTGACATGTGGCAAATTGGTTTCCTATTCAAAGGATTGGAGATGGTTAGAGGACACTTGGGGCTTCAAGAGTGTTCATGCAAGGACAGTTGACCCAATGGAGTAAATTTCCTAGGAGGATCAATGGAGTTCATGAAGGCTTGTGATTGAGTGATGCAGACTTGCTTTGTGTAGCTACATCACCTTGCAGCTATTATTATGTATGACAACACCTTGAATCATGACACATGTACCTTGGAGTGTAGCATCTCAATTGAGTTGGTCTACAAGTGCTCATTGTCGGTTGCTTGTAAGGGCTAGTGCCCACATTGTATTATTGCCCTCCCTTACCTCTCATATAATTAGAGGAAGAAGAGACTCTTTCTATTCATCATCACTTGTATCTCCCTTTGTATTTCTCTTCTTTGAGAGATTCGCTAGGTTCATGAATTCATGAGGAAACCTTAAGAGAAGCAACAAAAGGGAAATAGGATGTCTTGGTTTAGAGTTTTCTCTTGTGACTAGAGTTTTCTCTTGTGGAGGAGACTTCAGAAATAATGATCACATATATTCATTCACTCACGTGTATTCACCCTTGTGATGAGATATGACTAAGAGAAAAGAATGTGCACTCTCTCTCTCTCTTTCTGAAGTATTCACTTGTATTCTATGTCTCTCTTAAGGCACTCAAGTTTATTGGTCTTCCAAGGGTTTTCGAGTTAGGGTTTATCCCTTAGAGATTGGAGATGATATTTTTGAGAGAAAACCCTAGGGTGGACCTTTTAATAAGAAGAGAATAAGAGGGTGTCTTGCTTTGGAGGTTGTGCTAGAGGCTTCTTCCATTTGAATCTTCTTGGATGAGCTAGGGTTTGATGAATTACCGTAGCTAGGGCATGCTGGAGTTTTTCTACTAGCCTTGAAATAAGGCTATAATATGTACTTGTGCTTTATCTTGACCTTATATATAAAGTTTCCAGCTGTCTATGTCTTGCGCCATTTTTAGATTTGAATTTCAGCTATATATATTTTTTATGCTTTACTAAATATAGCCATTAATGTCTTGCTAATTGGACATAAGTAAATTTAAAGGAAAATTGTTAAGCGAGTTAACGTGGAAGGAAGAATATAAGGGATTGATTTTACAGTTGTTATACTGCAGTAATTACTTCTGTAAAAGTGCAATTTCAGATCAGATTATTGGCTCATAAATTGCTCTAGAAGGGGCTGAAACTTATCTCTTTGTTTGGTATATTTTCTCCTTGAATTTGTTGGAAAGCTTGGGGCTGGTTTGAGGTAAACGTTTTTTATCATTCCAATGTTGTTTCACACTTTATTTTACAACAGTCATAAAGGTTGAAATTCTAAGGCTAATATACGAGAAATCCTCTGGTAAGAAGGTGAAATTTAAGTTTTGCCTTAATTGCCCAAGTGCATGAAATTTCCATAGGCACTTGCTTTCCAAGCACGTTATAGTGCTTTCAGAACCTTAAATTTTCTAAATTAAGCCCTTAATTATGTACCCTATCTAGATTCTAAACAACGCTTTCTTTTGCTTTCATATAGATTTTGGATATTGATTAAAGTACATTGTTTAGGTATTTTGTTGAGGAGATTTCCCTCTGTCCTAACGTCTAGACAATGCATTGTGTAGAGTTAATCTCAGCATATATCTTCTAGTGAAGGGTGTATACATGGAACCTATTTTTAGCATCTTGTTCCAAAAGTGCTTTGTGTGATCTCATGCCAGTTTTAATGAACTAATAGATGCTTTATCAAGATCCATACTGCATGGAGATGTAAAACTGTGTTTTCATCTCTTTTTAGGAGGACACTTCAGTTGACTTACGTTTAGGTGCTTTTCTGGGAGTGATTTGCAACAGCTTTCAAAACTCATTTTCACCTTGTAAGAAAAATTGCATAACAAGGTTTTGATAATGTGTTGTTGTAGAAGCTAGCATTTTCGTTAACACAGTTGAGGGCTCCTTTAAATCATGACTTAGGTCATCAGATGTGATTTTTTTCAGCAAAAATTCTTTCAGATTGGGCACATTGGCCCCACTGGTTAGTGTAAGTTATTTTTATAAAGGTTTTGGTATTGTCGGTTTACTATTTTTGACATAAGCAGAACGTTGCTTGTCACCATAGTTAAGACTGAGTGTATAAGGATAAGCCATTAATCCTTGGGGCATAGGGAGCTATTTTGATGAACTCGTGTTCTAATTTGGAAAGTGATCAAGCTGACCTTGCATGGCAGCTTTGATTCTGGGAATTTTGTTTAGTGAAGTCAAAAAACAAACTAAGCCTTTATTAAGGAGGTGGAGGTCCAAGAAGAAGGCCATCCGTGCCTTCAGTTATCACTTGCTTCTTGTCTCCCTGCTAGCTGATGAACTTGGGTATTTTAGCTATCATTGAGTGTTGGAGATAGTGGAAGTCCCTTTTGTTGCTTTCTTAGCAATTTTCTTCTAGTGGTGCGAGTGGACAGTAGTCCTGATGCTTGATCTCCATATCCTCGTAGACTTTTAGGGGAATGTGAAGTCAATCTGATATTTCTCAGAAATATACTTGTTGCTTCTCTGATTAATAGAAGAATGATCTTCATCCATGTCAACCAATATGAGCATATTGATGGTATGAAAAATATATTTCCTGATCGCTACCTTGGTTTAAAGATTTGAATTTGTAGGATTCTACTGTTGGTAAGATTGTTTTGCCATGTTGGTATTCCTCTTTCCATATTCTTATGACCTTTCCAAATACCACACCATCCAATGAATGAGGTTAGATTAGAAGAGTTTCGCATATTGTCTGGAAGCTTTTTCTCATTATTTTCAGGTTTGCTAGTTTTTAAAGGAGACTCTAAAATTCAAGTATTTATTGCTGTCTCTGAAGGTTCCTCATTAAAATTGGTAGATTGAAGTCACAAAACTGCTATTATTTTTGCTGATACAGAGAATATTTACTTCAGATTTGCAAGATGTGTTGAATTAAAGATATACCTGTTGCGAGATAAGATTAATTAAATATATACCTGCTACGGATCTGAGTTACCAGTTTGTTGATTTGAGGTTGATATTGTAAATCTTTATGAAAGAGACAAAAATGGCCTTTCCAATTACCACACCATTCAATGAATGAGGTTAGATTAGAAAGGTTTGTGTTAAATTATGGTATGTTCTATGCTTAGAGCAGTTTACTTATTTTTCTTCTTATTAGCCACATATTAGCAATCACATATACATTAAGTAAAGTGCAGATAGAACATTAAATGATCAACAGTAAACAAGCCAAGACAAGAGACACAAGATGTGGCGGCTAGCCAAGGACAAACCCCAATGCGGGAAAACCCTTTGATCAAATCTTCTTTTATCTTCAATACTTCAGCAGAGAGAAATAGTAAAAAATCTGAATTCTGTAATTTTATATCAGCAGCAACAAACCCTAGATCAGCAAAGTCAAACTTGGTCAAACTAGCTGAAATTGACCTCTAAAATACTTGGTCAATTTCCAATCAACTTGTCCTCGAACAGCCCTTGAACAACCCCAAAAGTTCAGTTAATTTGCAGATTTCTGAAGTCAACTTGCAGCCATAAACTATGGCAGTCAACACTGGTCAAACAGAGATCAGATCACCTTGATTTTCGTGCCAAAAATTGTGGCATGCCTAGGAGAGGCAACCACACCCAATCCGCACTTCAGGAAGGTCAACACTGGTCAAAGAGATGACCTGCTTCCCTAGCGTCCTTCTTTCTGCGTCTTCCTTGCCCTAGGACGCCTTCCTTTCAGCCACACGTGTGAGGGAGAGAGGCTCCTTTTATGCATAGGAGGAAGAGAAAGAAAATTAGTGAATTGCATTGTCCAGATGAGGAGAATGCGTCTTGTATTTATATGCAAACATTGAGGTTGAAAAGACATGACTATTGGGCTTCTGAGCCTACATAAGTTTGTTGGCCGAACTTGACAGTTTGTCCATAATCAAAATAAATTCATATCTCCATAAATACTTATTGGAACCGGATGATCTTTAGACCAATCCTACACCTCTTGATGAGAGGAATCTAGGAAAAATATCAGAAGCCATAAATAAGGTGATCCACATGGAGTTTGGCCCTAGTTGCCAATTTTAACAGTTTGGCATACCGTCTAAAAGATTTTTCTTTCTTTTTCAGGTTTGCTAGTTTTTAAATGAGACTCTCAAATTCAAGTATTTCTCTGAAGGTTCCTCATGATCAAAATTGGTAGATTGAAGTCACAAAACTGCAATTATTTTTGCTGATACAGAGAATATTTACTTCAGATTTCCAAGACGCGATGAATTAAAGATATACCTATTGCAAGATATGATTAATTAAAGATGCACCTGTTACAGATCTGAGTTACCAGTTTGTTGATTTGAGGTTGATATCGTAAATCTTAATGAAACAAGCAAAAATGGCCTCCTAATACTTGATTGTGCTTAATTGTAGGTAGTAGGTACATATTGTTGAAGAATGTAACTAGGTTTGGTCATCATGTAATGTACTTGTCAAAAGAATAAAGAAAAGAATTTCTATTATTATTGTTATGACTTATTAAAGCATGGATTTCATGCTTGGGTCATCATGTTTTAGGTCAAAGTCCCCATTGAGGACTTCTAACTTCTAAGATTTATTCTGAATTAATAGAGTCATTATACAATTAAAGAGACCCTTCTTGGGCTTTGGAATCGTGTAAAAAGATTTATTATTAAGTAAAATATGATTTATGTAACCTCCACACCAAGTCAGCCTAAAGGACACCTATTCGACCTCACCTAGAGCCTATAAAAGGAAGGAGATTGAATTCATTTGGAGCATCTCATCTCAAGAAAGTTCGATATCTCTAGTGAAGCTGGAAAAGGTGCAAAGTAGGTCAAGGAAGTCAAAAGAAGTGAGAGTTGGGTCAAGGTCAAAGAGAAAAGGAAAATCAAAGTTTTGGTGGTACTCTCTCTCTCTCTTTTGTGCCCTAGTTTGGGAAATCGAAGTCTTTCAAGTGTTGTTGTTTCCAGTTGTTGCCTAATGTCGTAAGTTGTTGCATAGTCGAAGTTGTTGGGGTGGAAGTGTTGTTGCTAAAGGGTCGAAGATCTGGAAGGGCTAACTTGGTGTGGAGGGAAGGTTTGGTCTATGTCTAGGTTGAAGAGTCTCAAAGAAAACTATTGAAGGAAGAGAATTTTTTACTGGATTTTCCCCTCGACAGGGGTTTTTCCTTGGCATAGTGCCTACATCTTGTGTCTTGTGTTTTTGTTATCTTCATACACACATAAATATGGTAATCATTTGATGAAAGACAAGATAATAAATAAGTAAAATAAACCAACACAACTAACAAGTAATTATCAAGAAAGAGGAATCAAACCCTAATCTACTTGCATTGATTTCTCAACATGGTATCAGAGCTAAGGTCAAAAATATTCAAGCTCACTTTGTTGGATCGAAGGAAAATGATTACTCTGTCCATGATAAGAATGGGATTCAATACTACAAGAAGTTGTATCAAAAGGACCTTCCACTACTTATTCAACAAGGTCAAAAGTCAAGGGTTCTTGGCTACACTTACAGGTTCACTTAATGATGATAATGCATGGATTATTGACAGTGGAGCATCTAGGGAAGAGTAAACAACTTCACACTCTATCAAAGGAAACATCTTATACAGTGGAATTGGGAGACAACAAAATTTATAATATTAGAGGTCTGGGATCAACATCATTGAAGGCGGAGAATGGAGCTAAGGTGAAGGAGGAGGAAAAGACTGTTTAAGGATCTATTGAAATTAATCTAAGGAACCTCGAGAAGTTGATTAAAGAATCACATAAGGAGACCTTATAAGGAAAGAAGCTTAATATATTCAAGGAAAATAACGGAAGAGAACAAATTAGAAGCATCATTCGATTACAATGCTTGGAAGAAGACGATAGATCCCATCCTCAAAAAGTCTTGGATCTAGTAAAAGGAAAAGTGAAGAAGTGTACAAAGAAATCAAGAAAGAAGGGATAGGGATCAATCAAACTTTGCCAAAGAAGTTTCACCAAAGAAGAACATGATGGAAGGACCCGAAGTCAAAGACATATTTGCTAGAAACTCTTAGGGACTCTATCCCTTGCATCCCTCAAGCTTGAAAGGAGCCCTTACCAACTTCCAAAGATAAGTATCTTACTCCTTCTATTGTTTTTTATATTTGGTTTCCCTTACTTATCTAGGTTTGTTTATATTAAATACTAATCACATCTAGTCATATTTTTGTCTAGAAAATACTTGTTGAATACTCAAGGAACATGGAAGAAGGCTTCACAAGACAAAGCATTGGAATTACAAGGTTTGTTAAGAAACAAGAGGTATGTTTTGAATTACAAGTTTTGCTCTGTCCATATTCATTCTTGATAAACAATTACTAACATCTTTTTGTCTAGCTTCCATCAATCTTAAAGATTCTTGATTGGGCGACTCATCATTAGATAAATCTACCCTCCTCATATCTTTGATTACTCTTGTGGAACCCTAAAAAGGTTCATTGTGAAAACCCTAACTTAAGGGTATGTCAATGATCATGTGTGAAATCCTAACCTACTTAGGGTTATTGTTGAAATAAAATGTCTGATGATTTGATGATTTGATGAAGTCTAACGTAACTGACTGATGCTTTGATGATGTTTTGTTTGGGGTTTTGGTATGGTTACGGAAACCATAACTTGTTAGGGTTGAATGGTGATGTCTGAAATCCCAAACCTTTGAAGTATTGATAATTTAGCGTCTGTTATGTCTTGTATCGAAACCTTAGATCATTAGGGTTTGGTAGAGTGTATAAGCAAGACCCTTATTATGTCTTAGAAATGAAATCCTTAGCATGTGTGTGTTTTTCGGATCAAACCCTAGTCTAACCTAGTATGTTATGTGTCTGACTCTAATTGATATTTGTGTAGTCGGGTTTGACTAACACATGTTATGATATGTGTGTGCATGATGATGGAATCCTAGATGTATGAGTTGACCTAATTGTTGATGGTCATGAGTCCTAGGGTTTGGAACTAAGCCCTAGTCAACGTTTGATTCTCTAGGATGATAGTATTTGTAAATTCTAGGGTTTTGTAACTAAACCTTAGTAGAAGTCCAAATCTCTGATATATAATGACTGTTATAATTTGAGATTTGTGTAAGATTGTTGAAATCTGAGTTCTTGTTATGGTTGATGTTTGATTGAGAAAATCTAGGGTTTGCAACAAACCCTAGTGGAAGCTAGTCATGTTGTTGACTGAGTTGTGATTGGTTTTGATTGCTAAATCTCATGTATGAAATCTAGGGTTTGTATGAAATCCTAGTGGGAAGTCTAACATATGAATTCTGAAAGTTGTTAGATACTTTGTAGATCTATATTTGTTTGAATTGTTTCTAGGGTTTGCTATATGTTGTAGTATGGTATGTCATACCTTTGGAAGAAATATTGAAACCCTAGATGTAATGAAAATTGTTATGATAAATTAGTCTAGGGTTTATGATAAAGTCCCTAGCAAGATGTTGAAGAGTATGTGTCTCTTGTTTGTGAGTTTGGGCATCTGATATATATAAAGTTGAATGCTTCCATGATTTTGATATGGTTAACTTCAAGCTTCTACAGATTTGGTTGTACTTGCTATCTAAGTTTTGGTTGTACTTGCTATCTAAGTTGTGCAGGTACGTGATCTTCAAGATAATGAAGATGTTCGTAAAGAAAAGTTGATGTGATAAGCATGATGTGAATGGTGATGGTAATGATAACTCCGATGAGAAAGATGGAAGCCACGAAAGATTCTTCAATGTTGTAAAGAAGTAGAACTCACTAAGTTAAGAAGGAACCTGGATGAAATCTCCCTAAGTTAAGAGGGAGCTTGAAAGAAATCTCCCTATATTGAGGAGCATGGATGAAAGAAATCTCCTTATAATAAGAGGATGGTTGAGAATATTCCTTGCGCAGGAAGGATTAGATCCTCTCTGATTAAGAGGGAGTGACAGATATGGTTCTCTACTTCATGTGTCATGCACCAGACCAGGACTAACAGTCATAAGTTTTAGTGAAAGCCATTAATGAGAGAAGAAAATTGGAGAATGTATTTTGAAAGGTTGCTAAGATAAGAAAAGTCGGATCGATTTATGAAATATGTTGTTGCATGAGAAGTAGGAAAAGAAGTTGCATGGTTGAGGAATCTTCTGTCAAGATTCATCGGGAAAACTCTAAGTCTTACGATGGAAAGTTGAGAAGCAACATCAAGTTTTCTAGAAGACCTTGGAGGTTTGTATTTGATTATGTACATTTGAAAGTGTATTATTGATTGGGGTTGTGTTTGTACAGGTAAATCTCTCGAAGTTTTGATAGCATGTTGGTTACCGATCAGTCTGATCGGGAGAGATTTGTTGAGGCTTTGCAAGTGAGCCATTGCCCGGGAGGACATTGGCCGACACTTTGTGTTGATGTCTAGGTCCCAAAGTAGGGAGTTGTTGAGGCTTTGCAAGTGAGCCATTGCCCGGGAGGACATCTGGCCGACAGTTTGTGTTGATGTCTAGGTCCCAAAGTAGGGAGGGTGGCGTTCGTCGTAGAGCTGTGACCTCAGATACGCACCTAGGTCCCTAGGTTGGTGGTTAGAAAGTAAGCCTGATGGTACCTAGAGAGGCTGAAAGCTTGAGTTTAACTTAGTCCCACTTGGATAGATTACCCTGGTCAGGAATCTAGTATGTGGCATTGCAGTGCCTAAATTGTTGAGAGACCAATGGATAGATTGCCCTAGTCAGGAATCTAGTCCATGGCATTACAGTGCCTAAACTCTTCATTTTTCATATAGTTTGAGATCTTCCATTATATTTGTATATTATGAATACCTCCCTAGTTAAGAGGGAGTGTTGAAGAATGTAACTAGGTTCGATCTTCATTAATGTATTTGTCAAAAGAATAAAGAAAATAATAATAATTATTATTATTATTATGACTAAACTATTCATTGTTCATATAGTTTGAGATCTTCCATTATTTTTGTATATTATGAATACCTCCCTAGTTAAGAGGGAGTGTTGAAGAATGTAAGTAGGTTCGATCTTCAATAATGTATTTGAGTCATCATGTAATGTACTTGTCAAAAGAATAAAGAAAATAATAATAATAATAATAATAATTATTATTATTATTATTATTATTATGACTTAATAAAGCATGGGTTTCATGCTTGGGCCATCATGCTTTAGGTCAAAGTCCCCATTGAGGAGTTCTAGGACTTATTCTGAGTTAATAGAGTCATTGTACAATTAAAGAGACCCTTCTTGGACTTTGGAATCATGTAAAATGATTTATTATTGAGTAAAATTTGATTTATGTAATCTCCACACCAAGTCTGCCTAATGGAGATCAAGTCGGCCTAAAGGACACCTATTCGACCTCACCTAGAGCCTATAAAAGGAAGGAGATCGAATTCATTTGGAGCATCTCATCTCAAGCAAGTTCGATATCTCTAGTGAAGCTGGAAAAAGTGTGAGGTAGGTCAAGGAAGTCAAAAGAAGTGTGAGTTAGGTCAAGGTCAAAGAGAAAAGGAAAATTGAAGTTTTGGTGGTACTCTCTCTCTTTCGTGCCCTAGTTTGGGAGATCGAAGTCTTTCAAGTGTTGTTGTTCCCAGTTGCTGCATAGTCGAAGTTGTTGGGGAAGAAGTGGTGTTGCAAAATGGTTGAAGATCTGGATGGGCAGACTTGGTGTGGAGGGAAGGTTTGGTCTATGTCTAGGTTGAAGAGTCTCAAAGGAACTACTGAAGGAAGAGAATTTTTGACTGGGTTTTCCCCTCAAGAGGGGTTTTGCTTGGCATAGTGCCTACATCTTGTGTCTTGTGTTTTTGTGATCTTCATACACACGTAATATGGTAATTGCTTGATGAAAGATAAGATAATAAAGAAGTAAAAGAAGCCAACATAACTCACAAGTAAATATCAAGAAAGAGGAATCAAACCCTAATTTACTTGCATTGATTTCTCAACACATACAAATTCAAAAACTAATCTAATTTAAACAATTCCAAAAGTGTCATAAACTACTGACAATGCATTAAAACTTTTAATAGTACAATACTACTAGCAATGCAATGTATTAAAACTTTTAAGCCTAAGGTTACTTTGTCAGCGTCAAAGAAGAGCACTGGAAATTTTTCAATCTGTGTAAACCTTTTCTCTGGACAATTACCCTTGTATTTGAGTTTATACATTTAGGTTTGAAGTAAATCAAAATTTTTGCCTCCAAGTTTGGCTAAGAAAAGAAAACTTCTTGTGACACTTCACATGAAATGAAGTGACACTTCACATGAAAGGAAATAAAAAGATGTAAAGTAATATTTTAAAATAGTCTAGTCAAAGTATTTCAAGTCCAGGCCCAAACCAATCATTCTTCCCTTCTAAAAATCTGATGAACTATAAAAATGTTAACTTTTGTCCACTTAAAGATTTATAAGTCAGGTTGTCTTAAAACCCCAAAGTGCCATAACTTAAGTAAGATGTGCCTAATTAAAACCCCAAAGTGCCATAACTTAAGTAAGATGTGCCTAATTAGATGATGAGATATTATGGCATAACTCAACACTATTTAAAAATAGAAACAAATGAATATAGTCACCTGAGTGACTAGTACTCCTACTTCACGTGAAATGAAATAAAAAGAGGTAAAGTAATACTATAAGACACTTCGGTCAAAGTATTTCCAGTCTGGGACCTAACTAATCAATCTCCCTTCCTAGAAATCTAACAAAACTATACAAAGATTGAATTGAATTTGTCTACTTAAAAATTTATAGTTGTGCCTTAAACCCAAATTGTCATCCTTTAACTAACATGTGCTTTGTTAGCTGATAAGATACTATGGTATAATATACACTGGAGCGAGAAATGCAAAAGATGAGTATGAATTCCAGTTGCAAAAAATGCCCGGGAGTATCTAATTAACCCTGTTAAAAAAGCAACTATCTAAATAATTCTTTAAACATTTATTGTCTATGTTTAAATATCAAAGAGGCAGACTACCGACCTTTTTCAGTGCCCTGGGAAGACTCGTAGTGAAAACCGCTAAGACATCAACCCTTGCAGTATAGTTTTGACCATCATCGAACAAGGCGATGTCACTGCTTCGGCAAACGAAATCACTGAAAAGAAACAAAGATTTATGCACCATGTACCTTCAGTCCTCCCCAACCCTTCTATGTAACTTACTATGAAATGAAGAGGAATGAAACTTATTTACCTGGAGGCTGGCTGAGCGATGACTCCAGGATCGTTAGCTTGGTTCTCAGAGCTTTGATAGCATACCATACCAGCAGCTGCAAAGATGTGATTCTGGGGTTCCAAATATTGGAAAAACTCAATGTGTGCCTGTGGGGTTTCAAATATTGGAAAAACTCAAAAAAATGGAACAAATGCAAAAACAATCCAGAAACCCCATCCCATCCCATCCCGGAGAAACATTTAGAAAACAAGATTGGTAGAAATAAAGATAAAGATAGAATTTAAAATTGAAGAGCAGAAACGCACATGAATTAAATAGAAACACATCGTAACAGCCAGATGTGCAAAAGGAAAAACAAAATATGAGGTCCAGAGAAGAAAAGGGAAAGGAAAACTGTTTTGAAAAATGAAATTGAATGCATTCAAATCCAAAAAGAGCATGGGAGCGATATGAATTCAGAAAACCATCTCCTCTGTCACGGGATTCAGAAATGAAGAATGTATGCTGTGATGAGAGGAAGGGTTTAAATAGAGGGGCGAGGAAGCAAAAGCAAAAGCCGGTATCCACTTGTCCAACGGCTACCTACAAAAGCAAAAAGCCTGCCCCACAACGCCTTCATTCCTGGCTTTTGCTGTAACAAACAGGGAGAGACAGAGAGTAGAATGAAAGTAGTAGTGACGTTTAACGGTGTTAACAAATATCGCTTGCCATCCGGGCCCTCCAATTAGTTTTCGCCTGTGATTTTACTTGGTCTCCTCAACTTGATGTCGGCCCAGAGTCAATCTCTGTCCTACTCACTTATCCATGACAGAACTTAATTTACTACGTTAATCCTGTTAATATACTAACCCATTCTGTTTTGTTGAGCCTCCTTGCATTTGTTCGTTTTACGCACACTCCCTACCTAAATCAATACCTACGGTTAAATTTGGGCTCCACTTGCAGGGGATTGTTTGGTTTGTGAAAAATGAAGGTGAATACGATCATAATTAATAAATTTTTGCAAATTTTTAGTGCAAAATGTTTGTGAATATATATAGTTTTGTTGAATTTGCAAAATGTTGACAAGTTATGTGGTTTTATTATTGTACTACGATTTATTGTCCGGAGACATGTAGCTCTCCTGTTACTAGAAGTTCCTATTTGTCTCATAGTTCAATTCGTGGTGACATGGGTTGCACAGGGTATTTCATCACATATTGCAAATGCAAATGGCAACACATTTAAAAAAACAAAACAATGTCAAGTGGGTCTTAGGTTAACAATTAAACAACTTATTATGAATTTTGAACCATCAATGACATGAAATATTAAAATAAGATCTAAAACACATTAGAGTCCAGAACTTGATTGCTTCTCAAATAACTTCCTCAACCCATGGTTGTTCATTTCTATATCCTAGCCTTCTAGACTCAAAATTTGTGTTCAACATATGTAGGCTTTTCTCATGTACATATTCAGCAATATGTACATGTTTGTTCACAACAACCTACCTATTCAAAGGAAGTCATTTGTCAAGTATATTTGCCAAAAGAACTTTGGAGTCTTTGAATCTGTCTCTTTTCTTTTGCTTCTTCTTGACCTATCTTCTCAGTTTGGGATTCTCTTGAACCCCTTTATAACTTTTATCTAAGGAGTTGCCTCTTTTAGGTACTCATCTTGCTTTTATTATTTATGTATTCTAGTCGCATTGACCTACTTTGGTCATGGATGGGAAAAAAATTGTTTTTGCTTCCAACATCTAAGTTGAAGAAGACATCTAGGCTTGGCAGCTAAGTTACTATCTTGAATATTGTGTATGAGTTGAGGATTGGGCTTTGTATTACATGTTATCTAGTTTGTATCGACGTTTTGAAAAGGACAGACACACATGGGCTTGCTTGCAACACACTTTTGACCATGTGATCATGGCTTATATTTGTAGTTTATCTTAGTTGAATAGGAAATGTAGATTTAGTCCAAATATGTATTGTTATGTTCCTTATGCATATGGAAATTATCAACAACAGGTAAATTAGTCTGGAGCATTGCCACTTGGCAAAAGGGAAGCTATAGGTGTCCTTTATTCACTATGCAAACTACAATGGAGTTTGTCTTTGTAAGCTAGTGTATGTCTTTGTTTTGGTAGTTCAAAACTCTTACAATATCTACTACTAGTGACTAGGAGTAGTAACAACCACAATAATATAATAGAAGTTGTTCAAAATTTTATTTTACTTATCTATTAAAAATTGTTAAATTGTGTAACTAGGGCCAAATTTCACTTTGGACAACTCATTTGATGGAGATAGTTATTTCACTGAATGCCTCTTTTTGAGAGGACCAAAATTGACCTAAGGATCACTCAAATTGGACAAAGAGAAATATGTTTTTGAAGTGACGCCCACACATGAAAATTGTCAAGATTGGCCTCACCATTATGTAAGTTCATGAAGCCTAACAATCATGTCTTTTGAGCCACATCAACTCATATAAATAAGTGTGACCTCAAACCTCATTCGACACATTTAAGTGCATCATTACATAGCAAATTCTCATCTGAAGTTGGTCGCACCCCTAGGAGACCAAGCAAGGAGGATGAAGAGCATGTTTCTATTTGTTTGAGCCACAAATCAGGGCATATCCTAGCGAAGGTAGAAGAGGGTAGTTAGAGCACTTCTGGGTGACTGTTTGGAGGTCGAAATGATCAGATGCAGGGATCAAGTTTGATGGAGTAATTTTGGGTCATCTTGTAGAAGGTTTGGGTGGCAGCGTCTTTGTTTAAGCAAGTTGCAAGCTCCTTGTAGCACTACAGAGGGGTCGAGCTCAGTGTAGACAACCACAAGAGGGTCGTGTGATCCAGGTGGATATTGGTGGCCACCTGCCAAATCCACTTGGACCCCCACCACTGTTTCTTTCAGCTTTTCAGTTTCCTTAATTGTAGCCCAGTTTACCATTTTTAGCAGTTTTTCGGGTCCTGAACTTCTGGAGCCATTTTGAGGCCCTAAACGACATTTTTTGGGAAAACTGG
>APFE030445403.1:86721-132115 GCA_000404065.3 Pinus taeda | reverse complement strand
GTTGGGCGAACCCACCTATGGTTTTCGGTCCATGGTTTTGGACGCGATGGTTTCGGTCCATGGTATTGGATGCTTCGGCATGTATAAATATGTTTGTAACATTGAAAGGAACATAATAAAAAATCAAGCTGGTAGTCCCGGTTTTGGATCCAGTGGGAAATCTCTATGTATATTTGTTTTATGTGTTATGCTCTCGCATTTTTATTTTTCCTGTGATTTAGAATTCGTATGTAGGTAAATTTTGTACGGGGTTAAAACCTACAAAGGAACTGGTAGTGGAGTGTACAAGCCTAATTTTCTATTGTTGGGCTTGCTTTTAGCACACATGGTACACCCTTTAATATATCTAGAAACTGTTTCATGCATTTTTGGCCAATAACAAAATCTTTACAGCTGTGAAACTATTTTACTTACACCAAAATGACCTGATATAAGGGAAGTATGTGCTTCCTGAATTATGTTAACTCTTTCATTTTGTGGAATGCATAGCTTTCCCAAATTATACAAGATTTGTTCCTTAACATAATAATCCAATTCTTCTACTTGTTTTCCATAACTTAAAGTTGCATATACATCTTTAAAATCTATATCTTGAGCATATCGTTCAATGTAGTTTTCATGCATTACTGAGTTATGCTTAAGTATAGTAGATGCATTTATGATTGGTCTGGACAACATATCTACAAATTTATTGTATATGCCCTTCTTATATCTGATGACTAGATGAAACCACTATAGGAAACCCATCCACCTATAGTGTCTTGATTGCTACAATTTAGTTTGTGAGTGAAAATACTGAAGTGGTTGATGATTAGTATGTATAATTATTTCTTTTCCCATTAAGTAATGTTTCCACTTTTTCACACTCTGTACTAATGCATACAATTCTTTATCATATGTGGGATAATTAACTATTGTAGAATTAAATGTCTCAGGATGATAACATATGGATTTACTGTGTTGCATCAACACTACTCCCATGGCATAGTCACTGGCACCTGTTTCAATCTCAAATTGTCATTGAAGATCTAACAGTGCTAGTACTGGTGCTATACTAGTTTTTTCTTTCAAGGTGTCGAAGGCTTTCTGATCTTTGCCTCCCCACTGAAGCACCTTGTTCAATCCTATTAAAGCATGTAAGGGAGCTGCAATCAAGGAGAAGTTAGCAATGAACTTTCTCCAATATTGTGTTGCTCCTAGGAAGCTTCTAACTTCTGTAACAGATTTGGGTTTAGGCCAGTTCACAATGACTTCAACTTTAGAGGGATCTATCTTCAATTCACCACCCCCTACAATATGACCCAAATAATTAAAGATGTTTTGCCAAAATTCACATTTTGATAACTTAACATAGAGATTTTATCTTTTCAAAACATCTAGAGTCTGCTTTACATGCTTCAAATGTTCTTCCCATGTTTTACTAAAAACAAGAATGTCATCTAAATATGCAATTACAAAATCATCAATAAAAGGTCAGAGTACATCATTCCTAACTCTCACGAAAGTGGTAGGGGAATTAGTTAAGTCAAAAGGCATAACTAGTCGTTCATACAACCCTTGCTTTGTTTTGAAAGCAGTCTTCCATACATGTTTTTTTGCTACTCTGACTTGATGATAGCCACTACGCAAGTCCAACTTGGAAAAGTAGATTGTTTCTTTCAGCTAATCCAATAGATCATCAATGCGAGGAAGGGGATAACGATTCTTGATCATTATTTTATTTAGTGCTCTGCAATCAATGCACATCCTCCATGAACCATCTTTCTTTCTCACCAACACAATTAGAGATCCACATGGTGATGTGCTTGGTCTTATGAACCCTTTCCCAAGCATCTCCTATACCTACTTCTTGATCTCTGCATTCTCTAAAGTGGATAACTTGTACATTCCAATGTTAGGTAATGGAGCATCTTGCTGCAAATGAATATCATGTACAATTTCCCTTTTGGGTGGCAGACCTTTAGGTTCTTGAAATAGGATATCATATTATGAAAAAAAAATTCTTAATCAACTTTCTGTTTAGCATCACAGCCCTTAAATACATTGGTAATATCAAAATTATTTTCCTTTACAACCATTAGTAAAAATTTCTTGCATGAATTTACAATTCTTTTCATCTGCCCTGAGTTTATGAGAGTATAATTATTTTTGAGTTTATGAGCTCTTACAATATATCCTATTCCATCTTTGATTAGTTGATACTTATTTTCAGCTCTATAGAATATGGCTTTTCTATCATACAAGTAAGGGATTCCTAAAAGAATACGACATATATCCAAGGGAATTATGTCTAACTCAACCTCATCTACAAATGCTGAGCCAATAGCAAACCTAAGTTTACATTGTCTAGTCACTTGTAGCTTTGCTTTATCACACACCCAACCTAATGGATATGGTTTCTTGTGAGGTGTGGTTATTAGTCCCAACTTCTTTACAATTGCTTCCAAAATCAAGTTTACTTGTGATCCACTATCAAATAAAGTATCAATATTTTGATGCTTGGAAATAACTCTAATATGAAAAAGGCCATGTATTTTCCTCTCATTTTCTTCATTATCAATAGTTTGTGTAGAATTACTAGTAGATGCTTCAGAATTTTTACCTTTTATAGCTGTGGCTATGGTTGTTGTTTTATCACCTAAGTCTAACCCCAAATCCTTCTGAATAACAGCAACATTCTTCTTCTTCTTGCCATCGAACTTCTTGGGTTTTAGCTCTGGATGCAAAGACCAACAATGTGCATCATCATGTCCATCCTTCTTGTAGTGAGTGAATGAAGGTTTGTCTTTCTGTACAATGTTTGCCTTCCTCTCTTTCCATTTATTCTTCTTCTTTTCCTTGTTCTTTCTTGCAGTGGGTTTTGATGATCCCAATCTCTGGGTTCACATTCTTGCCTCTATCCTTTAGATGTGTAGCCTAAACGGATACCTCATATATGCTAGTAGGGTTAAACATGAGAATGGTGTGCCTCAAATAGCTATGCAAACCATCTACATACTTCAACAAAGTTTCAGGTGAGTCTAGAGAAATGCTTAGAATTAAAGCTCTTTTTCTAAATTCCTGGGTATAGATTTGTACACTTTTCCCCTTTAATTGGCGAAGAGTTTGCCAACACATCATGCCTTGCTACATATAAGCTAGTGGATAGAATTTTTTTTTAATGGCAGAAACAAATTCACCCTAGGTAGAAAGAATTTTACCATGCTTCTTCAAATCAGCTTGTGTCCTGCCTTCCCACCACACTAGGGCAATTCCTCCAAGGCGAAGGCTGGCCAGCTGAATCTTTCTCCTTTCTAAATCAATGTTCTGCACCCTGCAATATACATCAATCTGTCTAATCTAGTTTTCTATCTTTTCTGCATTTAATTGTTGGCATTTTGATGTATGTGATGTACTTGATGGCAACCCACTTGTAGCAGAACAACTCACTTACATATGGTAACTAAATAAATCTACAGAAGAGATATTAGATGTGACAGAATGCATGATAGCAATGTTTACAGATGTGATGAAATGCAAGGCAGCTTCAAGGAATCAGTTAAGAAAGTATAGCAGGTAAACAATAAATAATTGTAGATCAATCTTCATAGAATGAAGAAAGAGAGGTATATGCAGCTTCACCATTAGCCAAGCTATGAATACATGCAGGTTCACTGTATACAATTCACGTATACATACACATGCACTTTGATAGAAGGAAAAGCGTGTACACCTTGGAAAACTAAATTTTTGATTTGAAGTATTTGGTCCATGGTATTTTGATCCATGGTATTGGTCCAAGGTATTTGGTTCGAGGTATTGGCCCTAGGTATTTGTTTCAAGGTATTGGTCCTAAGTGATTTTGGTCCAAGGTATTGAGGAAGGCCTAAAACTATAAAAGGAGGAGAAGATCATTAGGCCAAGGTGTGCAAGTATCGAATATCTGATGACGTGTGAGATCTAGTATGTAGGTTATTGGGTTATGGTGCATTGCTAGATCTAAACCAAGGATGAACCTTAGCTAATGAGGAGAGATCAGATCTAATGATGGATCGAGAACTTAAGGTGTAAAATGAACTATCATTATGTGTTTTTTCTCATGTATATTCTAGATCTGAATAGTGTTGCATATATTATTCTGTAAATAATATGATCTAGGTATAACTAAAGTCTGGAATAGCTATAGGACTCTGAATTTATACTTTTAGATGTATATGCTGGTTGGCTTTGAGCAAAGCACATGTACACATAGGTTCGACACATGGAAGTAGTGTATACCTTATAAAATATATTTACTGTTGCAGAGTTCTGGGTTCTAGCTTGGGTTTAGGTTACTATATTCTAGTGACAACATTCTGAATAATTAGATTGATGGGTTGTCAAAGTGATTGAGCGATTCAGTTGTGGTTGGTTCAGAAGATGATTGGTTGATGCAGATATATTTGATGATTGAATGACGGATCCAGTCTAAAAATTTATGAAATGAGGTCCCTGAAGGAAGAAAGAAGGTCGTAGCCTTCTGTAGGTGGGCGCCTACATACTATCAAACATATCAGCTAGTACAAAAGCTAGGGGGTTGTAGCTCCCTTCCAGTAGAAGCTAGAGAATGAGAGAAGGTTGTAGCCTTCTGAAGGTAGAAGCCTGCATACTGGTATAAGACCGCACCAATACAAAAATTGTAAACATAATTTTCTTATTATTAAAAGAAGATAGAGACGACAGCAACAGGTGGTTTTCACCCACATTGGGTTTCCACCTTATATCTTGGTGTTCATGTGTGTTGCTTATGTGTGATTCTTTATTCTGCTTTTACTGCATTGTCCAATGAATTCCTAATATACTGATTAAAGTTCAATACATGATAATTTGGTTAAATCAAAAGATCTCTGCATATATGCTGGTTTCATTAAGTATAGATGCATATACACGCTAGTTCACTGAGCTGAAGTAGCGTATACAAATCAGTTTTGAAAATTAATGATATTGATCTGATAATATTGATTCCCCCCCCCCCCCCC
Source organism: Pinus taeda (assembly GCA_000404065.3). Lineage (NCBI taxonomy): Eukaryota > Viridiplantae > Streptophyta > Pinopsida > Pinales > Pinaceae > Pinus > Pinus taeda. The sequence goes on along the minus strand of APFE030445403.1, from coordinate 127,118 downwards.
CTCTCAGTATTATTTCCAACAATTGGAATCAGAGTAGGTCCTTCAGAAGAATCTTGATCGCTTGAAGGAAGATCCACCATCATGACTAATCAAGAAAGTAGGGGATCCATCAGACCGCCAATCTTTGATGGGAGAAACTTTGTTTTTTGGAAGGTAAGAACCACAACCTATCTTCAATCTCTTGGAATAGATGTCTGGGAAATCGTGGAAGGAGAATATACATTTCCATCAACAATTCCTACAGATACGACAGGTAAAAATCAATATGAAACCAATGCCAAAGTTGTCAATACATTATTGGGAAGTGTGTCACAATCAGAGTTTGTCAAAGTTATGTAGCTCAAATCAGCGAGAGAAATATGGGACAAAATCGTTCTAAGCTACGAAGGAGACTCTCAGGTAAAACGTGCTAAACTACAAGCTCTCTGAATTCAATATGAAACTCTCAAGATTCACAATGATGAAATTATAGCTAGTTACTTCTTACATATAGATGAGGTTGTTAATTGCATGAAGAATTTGGGTGAAGAGATAAAGGAAGTTACCTTAGTTGAAAAAGTTTTAATATCCTTGTTTGCTAAATTTGAATTAAAAGTATCTACCATAGAAGAAAAGCAAAATCTACAGACTATTACTATGACATAGCTTCACGGAATCTTAACTGCCTTTGAGATGAGAAAAGGAGGTCCATCAGATTTGAGAGAAGCCGCATTTAAAGCTTCAGCAAAAGGAAAATAAGAACTTAATGAATTAGGACATATTTCAGCAGAAGAAGAGAAAGTAAACTTTGTCAAGAAGCTTCAATGGGGTTCCGGAAGATTCAGAGGTAAACTACCTTTCAAATGTTTTTCCTGTGGTAAAGTTGGTCATTATGCTGCCAAATGTCCTCATAAAGATAAATATGATAAGGGGAAGGGATCTGCAAAATGGAATAGAAAACAAAGTGTAAGTAAAAAGAGCTACTATACTCATGAAGATAGTGATGGTTTATCAAATAGTGACGAAGATAAAAATAGTAATGACTATAGACTTCTGATGGCTTCTGAAGATGATGATTTTTTGGATGCTTTAGATGAAGGTGACCTTTATGAAGAAATATCTAAACTCAAAATATGTTTAGAGAAAAGAATATGATTATAGATACCTTGACATACCAACTTGTTGAAAGAGAAAAACACAATGAAAAACTAGAATGTGAAATTGTGGGTCTAAGAAAGGATCTTGAGAAAACAAAAGCTCTCAATCTTAGATTTACTAAAGGATTAGCAACCTTAAATGAAATTATCAAAGTACAATGTTCTCCTCTAATAAAGACAGGTCTTAGATATACTGAAGAAGTATCTCAATCATAGAAGCCATCAACTTCCACTAAAAGCTATCTTGATGCACGAAAGAGCAATGAACAATTTGACAATCGTCAGCAAAGGCATAAAGCAGATCACCAAGTAAATTAGGCTCAATTTACTTCAAGGATGAATAGAAGCCACAGTCAACCTCAGGTAAATCGTACCCAATTTTCTTCAAAGACAAATATCAATAGAAACTACAATCACTAGGTTACTAGATTCGATAATCGCAGGAACTACTTTAATGGCCAATGTTTCTAATTCCATAATTTTGGACACAAAGCTGCTCAATGTGTTGCTTAAAAAACCATCATGACTAGACAAGCATGAAATCAAAGGAATATGACAGGGATCAAGAAAAGTTCCTATAATAACTTTTCTCTTCTTGAAAATGAAATAGAATGCTCAATCTGTAACAACTTTGGCCATGAAGAATTTGAATGTAGGAGAAATTTTTGGCAAATATCTCAAAAGGAGAAAACTCCACTAAATCCCAAAATATGGAGAAAGAAAGAATCACAAACAAAAATATGTGGTATAGCCATGCAGAAGGACAAGAAAACTAGTGGTACATCGACAGTGGATGCTCAAAACACATGACAGGTGACAAAGAAAAACTACACTCATATAATGCCTTCGAAAAGGAAAAGAGTGTCTCATTTTGAAATGACACTCCTGCTCTCATAAAAGGTAAAGGATCTGTATTCTTTAAAGAAAAAGTTAAATATGGGAATGTTATGTATGTTGATGGCTTAAAGCATAACCTGTTGAGTGTGAGTCAAATGTGTGATCAAGAAAATGAAGTAGTGTTTCGATAAAATAGATGTGTTGTTCATGAGCTTGATACAGGAGAAACCATGATCAAAGGTACAAGAACTCCAAACAACCTATAAATACTCAAGGGAGGACAACTATAGTGCTATCTAAGCAAAAATGATGAAAACTGGTTATGGCACAAAATATTGGGACATCTAAGCTTTTCTCAAATAAGAAAAGCATGCAGATTTGAGGTTGTTCATGATCTTCCAAATATCAACAATCCTGAAAATACTATATGAAAATCATGTCAATTCAGTAAGAAAACAATATCTCACTTCATCGAAAAGGAAGGGTCAGCTAGTAAGCCTCTTCAACTTGTTAATATTGATTTATGTGGACCATCAAGGAAAAAGTCACCTCATGGAAAAGAATACTTTTTATTGTTCATTGGTGATTATGATTTTTCCAGAATTTGTTGGATAGGTCTTCTAAAGCATAAAGATGAAGCATCTGAAAAGTTCAAATCCTTCAAAGCTTTTGTTGAAAATGAATCAGATCGCAAAATCAAAAGCCTCAGATCTAATCGAGGAGGGGAATTTACCTCGAATGAATACTTTGACTTTTGTGAACAACATGGAATAAAAAGGCAATTCTCCACTGCAAGGATTCCTCAGCAAAATGGATTGGTAGAAAGGATGAATAGAAGTATTCAACAAATGGCTCGTGCTATGCTAGATGAATCTGGAACTCCTGCAACCTTTTGGGGTGAAGCTGCATTCGCCGCCATCACTATTATCAACCAAGAAAATGTTTGGGTAAACAACACTCAAAATCCACATGAACTTTGGTATGGTAAGACTCCTATGGTAAAATAATTCAAAGTTTTTGGAAATAGATGTTACATCAAAAGGACTGATGAAAAACTTGGTAAGTTTGAACCCATCGCAGACGAAGGTATTCTTCTTGGCTACTCTTCCCGAAGTAAAGGATATAAATGTTATAATAAAATACTTGGGAAGATTATTGAATGTATTGATTTTGTGGTTGATGAAGCATGCAAAAATCCAAAACAGATAAAAACCGAAGGTTATGACAATAAAGAAGATGAGGATCATTTTCCCACATCAAATCACACTGATTTTGAAGAAGAAACCAATGAAGCACTAGAGGAAGAGATAACTATAGAAGAAAAGTCTTTGTCCAGGTATATTCAGAAAAATCATCCAGAAACTCAAATTTTAGGGGAAAAGGGGTAGGTGTGTAGACAAGAAGAAGCATTGTTGAAGCCTCAAGCTATCTAGCATTACTATCTTCCACTGAACATCAAAATGTAAATGAAGCATGCATAGATGAATGTTGGGTCAAGGCCATGAATGAAGAACTTGAGCAAATTGAAAAGAATAATACTTGAGAATTAGTTCCAAGACCCCATGATAAGAATATCATAGGAACTAAATGGATATTCAAAAACAAGCTGAATGAAAATGGAGAAGCTATTAGAAACAAGGACAGACTTGTTTGTAAAGGATATGCTCAACAAGAAGGTATAGATTTTTAAGAAACTTTTGCACCTGTTGCTAAACTTGAAGCAATAAGAATGTTTCTTGTCCTTTCTAGTTTTCAGAAATTCAAAGTATACCAAATGGATGTAAAATCTACCTTTCTTAATGGAGATTTAGAAGAAGAAGTCTATATTGAACAACCAGAAGGATTCATTCTTGGAAATGATGCAAAACTTGTATGCAAACTCAGAAAAGATCTCTATGGTCTAAAAAAGGCTCCAAGGGCATGGTATTATCGTCTTGACAAATATCTCCACTAACAGGGTTTTTCAAAGGGATCAATAAATAGCAATCTATAAACAAAGATGGACACTGATAAATTGCTAATAATTGTTGTGTATGTTGATGATATCATTTTTGGGAGCAATGAAGAATCCACGAGTTAGAATTTTGCTTCAGTAATGCAACAAGAATTTGAAATGTCCTTTCTTGGTGAGCTTACCTACTTTCTTGGTCTACAAGTTCAACAAAATAAAGATGGTATTTTTCTCTCACAAACCAAATATCTCAAATAGATCCTGAAAAAGTACGGCATGGAAGATTCTGAACTAGTATTTTCCCCAATGGTAACAGGATGCAGTCTTAGCTCAAACGATGAATCAGCAGCAGTACATCAACCAACTTACAAATCCATGATTGGCAGTCTGCTTTATCTAATAGGTACCTGACTAGACATCATGCATGTAGTGGGAATAGTTGGAAGATTCTAAGCAAATCATAAGGAAACACACCTTCAGGCAGTCAAAAAGATTTTCAAATATCTTCAAGGAACACATAATTTTGGTTTATGGTATCCTAGAGATACAGATCTTACACTTCATGCATATACAGATGCAGATTGGGTAGGAAGTGTTGATGATAGAAAAAACACTAGTGGTGGTGCAGTCTATATGGGTTTCGGGTTAGTGTCTTGGTTCAGCAAGAAACAAAGTTCAATTGCATTATCTACAGCTAAAGTAGAATATGTGGCTACTACATCTTGCTACACACAACTACTTTGGATGATGCAAACCTTGCAAGACATTCAGATCACATGTACTCCACCCATCTCCATTTTATGTGATAATATAAGTGCCATCAGTATTTCAAAGAATCCAGTCATGCAATCCAAAACCAAGAACATACCCATCAAATATCATTTTCTACGTGAACAAGTGCTTGAACAAAAGATAAAAATGGAGTATTTTCCCTCTAAAGAACATGTTGCTGATATATTCACTAAACCACTGCCTAGAGAGACATTTGAATATCTCAGACAAAATCTGGGAGTAGTTGCTACATCATCCTGCTGTTAAATCCTATTTTCTTCAAAGAAAGGTGGTTATACGTGAGTCTCATAAAGCGTAGTCGAATACATATGCGGGTTTATGTGGGCACAGTTGTGCATATGTTGATTTGAATGAAAGCAATGGGCCAAACCCAAGAAAAAGGGGTCTGCTATGGTTCTGTCAATTATCTGCTCTGTTTGATGATGGTTTCACTCTATTGATAACATATGGAAATATAGTGGTCCTAATAAAGTTATTGATAACTTGATGTATATTTGATTGATGATGATGCTTTGATATATCTTACTGACATATGCAATGATTAGATCTGACAGTGAACAAGTGGAACAGGTTCAGGGGGAGAACATGGTTGATGATAGTTTGGGAACTAATGATGGAAATCCATAGGTTGCTGGTTTGGATGTTGATTGACAAATTCTGCTAATGGTGCATATCATATGATAGTTGCTGATGACTATCATGGTCTTGTTTAAGATATTTGGTCTCTGTTATATATGTCATGTATATCTTTTAATGTAAAGGTCATCAAAAGACCTAATTTGTAACCCGACTATGCATGGGATGGATGATGTAATGTTTCTTGTTTTGACATGTATAAACAATTGGTATATCCCCACTTGGTTGGGAGATGGATCTATGTATGAGTCATTGGTGATAGGAAGGTCATTTATGATGTATGTATAGAGTCATGTTCTTCTTTTAGAACATCTTTTTGCAGGCCTTGCTTATGCTTAGGGGGAGCATGGACTTGATCATGGGAGCTCAATCAACACACTTCAAGATATCATAGAATTTAGCATGCACTTAGGGGAGCATGACCCTTTTCCCTTGATGTCAAAGGGGGAGAATGACTTGGTGTGGTTTTTTCCATCAAGTCCAAAGGGGGATATTTTTGGCATTTTGATGTATGTGTTGTACTTGATGGCAACCCACTTGTAGCAGAACAAATCACTTACATATGGTAACTAGATAAATCTATAGAAGAGATATCAAATGTGACAGAATGCATGACAACAGTGTTTACAAATGTGACGAAATGCAGGGCAGCTTCAGGAATCAGTTCAGAAAGGATAGCAGGTAAACAACAAAGAATTTCAGATCAGTCTTCACAAAATGAAGAAAGAGAGGTATACGTAGGTTCACCATTAACCAAGCTGGGTATACACGCAGGTTGACTGTATACAAATCGCGTATATGTACACACGCACTTTCACAGAAGGAAAAGCACGTATACCTTGGAAAACTAAATTTTTGGTCCAAAGTATTTGGTCCATGATATTTTGATCCATGGTATTGGTCTAAGGTATCTAGTCCGAGGTATTGGCCCTAGGTATTTGGTCCAAGGTATTGGTCCTAAGTGGTTTTGGTCCATGGTAATGATGAAGGCCTAAAACTATAAAAGGAGGAGAAGATCATTAGGCCAAAGTGTGCAAGTATCGAATATCTTATGAAGTGTGAGATCTAGTATGCATGTTATTGGGTTATGGTGCATTGTTGGATCTAAACCAAGGATGAACCTTAGCTAATGAGGAGAGATCAAATCTAATGATGGATCAGGAACTTAAGGCGTAAAATGAACTACCATTATGTGTTTTTTCTCATGTATATTCTAGATCTGAATACTAATGCATATATTATTCTGTAAACGATATGATCTTGGTATAACTAAAGTCTAGAATAGTTGCAAAACTCTGAATTGATACTTGTAGATGTATATGCTGGTTGGCTTTGAGCAAAGTGCCTGTACATGCAGGTTTGACACATGGAAGTAGCGTATACCTTATAAAATATATTTCAATTGTTTCTCTTTATTGTTGCAAAGTTCTGGGTTCTAGCTTGGGTTCAGGTTACTGTATTCTGGTGATAGCATTCTGAATAATCAGATTGATGGGTTGTCAAAGTGATTGAGTGATTCAGTTGTGGTTGGTTTAGAAGGAGATTGGTTGATGTAGATATATTTGATGATTGAATGATGGATCTAGTCTGAAAATTTATGAAACGAGGTCCCTGAAGGAAGAAAGAAGGTCGTAGCCTTCTGTAGGTCAGTGCCTATGTACTAGCAAACATATCAGCGAGTACAAGAGCTAGGGGGGTTGTAGCTCCCTTCTAGTAGAAGCTGAAGAATGATAGAAGGTTGTAGCCTTCTGCAGGTAGAATCCTGCGTACTAGACTGCACCAGTACAAAAATTGTAAACAGAATTTTCTTATTATTAAAAGAAGACAAAGATGACAGTAGCAGGTGGTTTTCACCCACATTGGGTTTCCACCTTATATCCTAGCTTTCATGTGTGTTGCTTATGTGTGATGAATTCCTAATATACTAATTAAAGTTCAATACATGATAATTTGGGTAAATCAAAATATCTTTGCATATACGTTAGTTTCATTAAGTATAGTTGTGTATACACGCTAGTTCACTAAGCTAAAGTGGCATATACAAACCAGTTTTGAAAATTAATGATATTGATATGATAATATTCATTCACCCCCCCATCTCAGTATTATTTCCAACAATTGGAATCAGAGCAGGTCCTTCAGAAGAAGCTTGATCGCTTGAAGGAAGATCCATCATCATGAGTAATCAAGAAAGTAGTGAATCCATCAGACCGCCAATATTTGATGGGAGCAACGTTGTTTATTAGAAGGTAAGAACCACAACCTATCTTCAATCTCTTGGAATAGATGTCTGGAAATCATGGAAGAAGGATATACATTTCCATCAGCAATTCCTATAGATACGACAGGTAAAAAGAAATATGAAACCAATGCTAAAGCTGTCAATACATTATTGGGAAGTCTGTCACAATCAGAGTTTGTCAAAGTTATGGATCTCAAATCAGCCAAAGAAATACGGGACAAAATCATTCTAAGCTATGAAGGAGATTCTCAGGTAAAACATTCTAAACTGCAAGCTCTCAGAATTCAATATGAAACTCTCTAGATGCACAATGATGAAAGTATAGCTAGTTACTTCTTATGTATAGATGAGGTTGTTAATTGCATGAAGAATCTAGGTGAAGAGATAAAGGAAGTTACCTTAGTTGAAAATGTTTTAAGATCCTTGTCTGCTAAATTTGAATGAAAAGTATCTCCCATAGAAGAAGAGAAAGATCTACAGACTATTACTATGACACAGCTTCACGGAATCTTAACTGCCTTTGAGATGAGAAAAGGAGGTCCATCAGATATGAGAGAAGCCACATTTAAAGCTTCAACAAAAGGAAAAGAATAACTCAATGAATCAGGACATATTTTAGAAGAAGAAGAGGAACTAAACTTTGTCAAGAAGCTTCAACGGGGTTCCGGAAGATTCAGAGGCAAACTACCTTTCAAATGTTTTTCCTGTGGTAGATTCAATAATTATGCTTCAAATGTCCTCATAAAGATAAATATGATAAAGGGAAGGAATCTGCAAAATGGAATAGAAAACAAAGTGTAAGTAAAAAGAGCTACTATACTCATGAAGATAGTGATGGTTTATCAAATAGTGATGAAGATGAAAATAGTAATGACTATAGACTTCTGATGGCTTACGAAGATGATGATTTTTTGGATGCTTTAGATGAAGATAAACTTTATGAAGAAATCTCTAAGCTCAAAATTTTTTTAGAAGAAAATAATATGATTATAGATACCTTGACATACCAACTTGCTGAAAGAGAAAAACACAATGAAAAACTAGAATGTGAAATTGTGCGTTTAAGAAAGGATCTTGAGAAAACAAAAGTTCTCAACCTTAGATTTTCTAATGGATCAGAAACCTTAAATGAAATTAGCAAAATGCAGCGTTCTCCTTTTATAAAGACAGGTCTTGGATATACTAAAGAAGCATCTCAATCACAGAATTCGTCAACCTCCACTAAAAGCTATCTTGATGCACCAAGGAGCGGTGAACAATTTGACAATCATCAGCAAAGGCATAAAGTAGATCACTAGGTAAATTAGGCTCAATTTATGTCAAGGATGAATAGAAGCCACAATCAACCTCAAGTAAATCATACTCAATCTGCTTCAAAGACAAATATCAATAAAAACTACAATCACCAGGTCAGTAGATTCGATAATCGCAGGAACTACTTTAATGGTGAATGTTTCTCATGTCATAATTTTGGACACAAAGCTGCTCAATGTGTTGCTTACAAAACCATCATGACTAGAGAAGCATGAAATCAAAGGAATGTGACAGGGATCAAGAAAAGTTCCTATAATAATTTTTCTCTTCTTGAAAATGAAATAGAATGCTCAATCTGTAACAACTTTGGCCATGAAGAATCTGAATGCAGGAGCAAATTTTGGCAAATATCTCAAAAGGAGAAAACTCCATTAAATCCCAAAATATAGAGAAAGAAAGAACCGCAAATAGAAAGATGTGGTATATCCTTGTGTGCAGAAGGACAAGAAAACCAGTAGTACATCGACAGTGGATGCTCAAAACACATGACATGTGACAAAGAAAAACTACACTCATATAATTCCTTAGAAAAGGAAAAGAGTGTCTCATTTGGAAATGACACTCTTGCTGTCATAAAAGGTAAAGGCTCTGTCTTCTTTAAAGAAAAATTTAAAGCTGGGAATGTTATGTATGTTGATGGCTTAAAGCATAACCCACTGAGTGTGAGTCAAATGTGTGATCAAGGAAATGAAGTAGTGTTTCGATCAAATGGATGTGTTGTTCATGAGCTTGATACAGGAGAAACCATGATCAAAGGTACAACAACTCCAAACAACCTATACATACTCAAGGGAGGACAACAACAGTGCTATCTAAGAAAAAATGATGAGAAATGGCTATGGCACAAAAGATTGGGACATCTAAGCTTTTCTCAAATAAGAAAAGCATGTAGATTCTAGACTGTTCATGATCTTCCAAATATCAATATTCCTGAAAATACTATATAAAAATCATGTCAATTCGGTAAGCAAACTAGATCTCAGTTCATCGAAAAGAAGGGTCAGTTAGTAAGTCTCTTAACTTGTTCATACTAGTTTATGTGAACCATCAAGGAAAAAGTCACCTCGTGGAGACGAATACTTTATATTGTTCATTGATGATTTTTCCAAAATGTGTTGGATAGGTCTTCTAAAGCATAAAGATGAAGCATTTGAAAAGTTCAAAGCCTTCAAATCTTTTGTTGAAAATGAATCAGATCGCAAAATCAAATGCCTCAGATCTGATCGAGGAGGGGAATTTACCTCGAATGAATACTTTGACTTTTTTGAACAACATGAAATAAAAAGAAAATTATCCACCGCAAGGACTCCTCAACAAAATGGAATGGTAGAAAGGATGAACATAACTATTCAACAAATGGCTCGTGCTATGCTAGATGAATTTGGAACTCCTGCAACCTTCTGGGGTGAAGTTGCATTCGCCATCGTCACTATTCTCAACCAAGAAAATGTTCAGTTAAACAACACTCAAACTCCACATGAATTTTGGTATGGTAAGACTCCTATGGTAAAATACTTCAAAGGTTTTGGAAGAAAATGTTACATCAAAAGGACTGATGAGAAACTTGGTAAGTTTGAACCCAGAGCAGATGAAGGTATTCTTCTTGGCTACTCTTCCCGAAGTAAAGGATATAAATGTTGTAATAAAAGACTTGGGAAAATTATTTAAAGTATTGATGTTGTGGCTAATGAAGCATGCAAAAATCCAAAACAGATAAAAACCAAAGGTTATGACAATGAAGAAGATGAGGATCATTTTCCCACATCAAATCACACTGATTCTGAAGAAGAAACCAATGAGGCACCAGAAGAAGAGATAACGATAGAAGAAAAGACTTTGTCCAGGTATGTTCAGAAAAATCATCTAGAAACTCAAATTTTAGGGGGAAAAGGGGCAGGTGTGCAGACAAGAAGAACCATTGCCGAAGCCTCAAGCTATCTAGCATTACTATATTCCACCGAACCTCAAAATGTAAATGAAGCATGCAAAGATGAATGTTGGGTCAAGGCCATGAATGAAGAACTTGAGCAAATTGAAAAGAATAATACTTGGGAATTAGTTCCTAGACCCCATGATAAGAATATCATAGGAACTAAATGGATATTAAAAAAAAAGCTGAAAGAAAATGGATAAGTTATTAGAAACAAGGCCAGACTTGTTTTTAAAGGATATGCTCAACAAGAAGGTATAGATTTTGAAGAAAATTTTCGACCTATTGCTAGACTTGAGGCTATAAGATTGTTTCTTGCTCTTTCTAGTTTTCAAAAATTAAAAGTATACCAAATGGATGTAAAATCTTCCTTTCTTAATGGAGACATACAATAAGAAGTCTATATTGAACAACCAGAAGGATTCATTCTTGGAAATGATGCAAAACTTGTATGCAAAATCAGAAAAGCTCTCTATGGTCTAAAACAGGCTCCAAGGGCATGGTATTACCGTCTGACAAATATCTCCACCAATAGGGTTTTTCAAAGGGGTCAATAGATAGAAATCTATATACAGAGATGGACACTGATAAATTGTTGATAATTGTTGTGTATGTTGATGATATCATTTTTGGGAGCAATGAAGAATCCATGGGTCAGAATTTTTCCTCAATAATGTAGCAAGAATTTGAAATGTCCTTGCTTTGTGAGCTTACCTACTTTCTTGGTCTACAAGTTCAACAAAATAAAGATGGTATTTTTCTCTCACAAACCAAATATCTCAAATAGATCCTGAAAATGTACGGCATGGAATATTCTAAACCATTATATACCCCAATGGTAACAAGATGCAGTCTTAGCTCAAATGATGAATCAGCAATAGTACATCAACCAACTTACAGATCCATGATTGATAGTCTGCTTTATCTAATAGGTACCCAACCGGACATCATGCATGTAGTGGGAATAGTTGGAAGATTCCAAACAAATCCTAAGGAAACATACCTTCAGGCAGTCAAAAGGATTTTCAAATATCTTTAAGGAACATAGAACTTTGGTTTATGGTATCTTAGAGATACAGATCTTACACTTCATGCATATACAAATGCAGATTGGTCAGGAAGTGTTGATGATAGCAAAAGCACTAGTGGTGGTGCATTCTATATGGGTTCCAGATTAGTATCTTGGTTCAACAAGAAACAAAGTTCAATTGCATTATCTACAGCTGAAGCAGAATATGTGGCTGTTACATCTTGCTGCACACAACTAATTTGGATGATGCAAACCTTGCAAGACATTCAGATCACATGTACTCTACCCATCTCCATTCTATGTGATAATACAAGTGCCATCAGTATTTCAAAGAATCCAGTCATGCACTCCAAGACCAAGCACATACCCATCAAATATCATTTTCTACGTGAACAAGTTCTTGAACAAAAGGTGAAATTGGAGTATGTTCCCTCCAAAGAGCATGTTGCTAATATATTCACTAAACCACTACCCAGAGATACATTTGAATATCTCAGACAAAAGTTGGGAGTGTAGAAATTTCACCTCTAGAACAAACCGATATATGAAATATCCTAAAGCATAATACTTGTTCTACTTCTACAAAACATTAAGCGGAAGCATAATCGAAATCATGAGAAACATCAAGTAGAAACATGCATAACTGATCAAGAGAATTAATCACACATAACACAAGATATATCCAGGGGAAAGCACCAGCATAAAACCCCAATCCTGTATTATCAATCAAGTGGAAATCCTCTTCATAATACAAGAAGAATTAGCTCTCAAGCTATTCAATTCTCAATGAACTATGAAGATATGAAGATATGTCTCATGAACCGCCCAAGCCCTATTTATATAGGCTTTCCCTATGGTCCTTACGTAGTTTGCTTAGGAAATAATAGAAAAATCATATGCTATTAATTCCAACATACCAAAAACAACCAATGGTCCAACTACATATTCCTTGAGAACACTATTTCCTCAACCATGCAAAAACTACTTACTAGAAATAATTAAGCATCTAATAGTACACTGTCCCACATCTGATCTCAACTAGACAAAACTGACATGCAACAATTATCCATGAGTGAATCCTCAGTTATCTAAAATAATAGTTGTCACATGCAAGCAAGCATTAACAAACTATATTTTATTATTTGAACAACTTGTTAAAATAATATAACTTGACTTGACTAGTAAGAACTAAGTCAACTGATTCTCTCGTTATAGAACTCATACTTATTCCCTCAATCAGTGGAGGAAATTAAGGATAAATTCCTCTATCAGTGGGACAACTCATGTGCATGCTCACAAAGACTTCAAATTTGAATTTCCTTAACTAATTAACTCAATTGAATTAATAATTAATATTTTAAACTGCTGTTAAGACCAAAATTAATTTTACTTCCTATAGATAGACTAGGGACTGCTATAAATAGGAATGGATTTAGAAATGCTATTTTTAGAACTTTCTATTTTTAGCAGTTTCACCTCTCACCCAATGTGGCCAATGACCTCACTGGCCAAACTGCTATTTTTAGACATGCTATTTTTAGCATTCTTGTTGCACACTTTTCAACACTCCCTCTCAACAAGAAAGGGATTATCACCAACCCCGATCTTGTCTCTATGGAACTCAAACTTGCCCTTTCACAATGCTTTTGTCAAAATATTTGCAACTTGTTCCTCGGTCGAAATATACTGCAACATCATGATCCTCTTGACCACAGAATCTCGTAGATGATCATAGCGGATATCTATATGCTTGGACCTGTCGTAAAACAGTGGATTCTCAAAGATTTTAATGCAACTTTGATTATCACAATATATCATCGTCAGATCCATCAACTGACCAAAAAATCCCACTAGGATATTCCGCATCTAGACAACCTCACATGCAGCCTAACTTGCTGCCATGTACTCTGCCTCTGCTGAGCTAAGTGCAACTGATCTCTGTTTCTCACTATACCAAGAAATTGCATCTGACCCAAGGTTGAAGATCCCTCCAGAAGTGCTCTTCCTGTCTGATGGACTACCTGCCCAATCTACATCTGTGAAGCCTTTGAGCTTCACTCCCTCCGTCCACTTGTACCATAATCCATATTGTGCAGTGCCTCTAAGATATCTCAGCACATGCTTTGTCACCCGCCAAAATAACTTGGTTGGATGAACCATAGCTTGACTCAGTTGGTTCACTGCAAAGCATAAATTTGGTCGTGTGTTCACTAGATACATGAGTGAACCCACAAGCTGCCAATAAATTGTAGCAGCTACTACCTCACCTAAAGTAGCATCCCCCTTCCTCCAATTACCTGCTAGAGGAGTCTCCATGGGCTTGCACATATCCATGTGGAAGCACCTCAGTATCTCATTGGCATACTTTCCTTGAGAAACAAATACTTCCCCATCTCTCTACCATACCTCCATGCCTAAAAAGCAGTGCATGAGGCCCATGTCCTTCATCTCAAATTCTCTTGCAAAATCCTTCTTGCAAGACTTGATCAACTCATCATCACCTGTCAAAATCAGATCATTGACATAAAGTACAATAATCATTAGCTTACCATCTACAATGATGTGGTAGAGGTTCGCATCTGCTTCACTCTTGGTGAAGCCCAACCCGGTGAAATAGTTGTCGATCCGGGTATACCAAGCATGGGGTGCTTGCTTCAACCCATACAATGCTCACTCGAGCTAACACACATGTGACTCACGATTGAAGGTCTCAAATCCTTCGGGCTGCTCAATGTATACCTCTTCCTCAATCTCCCCATTGAGGAAAGTTGTCTTCACATCCATCTGATGGATCTTCCAACCCATCTGTGCTGATAGTGCTAGAATCGACTTGATCGATGAGTACCTTGCAACAAGAGCAAAGGTTTCATCATAGTCAATCCCCTCAACCTACGAGAAACCACGAGCAACAAATCTTGCCTTATGTTTCTCAATACTGCCATCAGCTGCCTGCTTTACCTTGTAAAGCCATCGGGAAGTAACCACTGACTTGTCCCCCGATCCAGGAACAACATCCCATACACTGTTGCTCATGATAGAATCATACTCCTCTACCATTGCATCCATCCAAACTAGTTGTTGCACTGCCTCCTAAAAAGAAGAAGGCTCGGTCACTACACACTCCCCAACCACGACCATGTAGCCAGTGTATCTATCAGGAGATATCCTTTGTCTATGATGAGAGGATGGCTGCCCCACATTCTCTCTCGCACCCTGCATCAATCTGTTAGCTTCCTAAGAGCATTTATGCCCCTCTCTGGAAGACTGTCCAGTAGTGGTGATCGCCACCACTAGAATCTCTGTATGCGGCTACTCTGCATCATTAGGAGGCTCCTCCTCCTTGGGAACTAATAGTTCCTCATCATCACCATGCAACTTGAGCTCCCTCTCAAGTGACTCTCGCATGGCTCGCTGCTCATCAAACTTCAGATCCATGCTCACTACTTTACTCTGACTGGCAGGCAGAAACACCCAATAGTTGTGAGGTGTATCCGTATACCCCACAAGTATTCCCAACTTAGCTATTGGGTCTAGCTTCTTTTGAGAATCTTTGGTCACATCATAGTAAACTGGTGATCCAAAAATACAGAAGTGACTTACATCTAGCCGCTTCCCTGAAAAAGCCTCTATAGGTGTCTTCATCCCCAAAATACGATGACAACTTCTGTTCTGAAGATACATAGCTGTATTGCATACCTCATCCCATAGATGAAGTGGTAGGCTTTGGTCATGCAGCATTGCTCGAGCTACTCCCACAATAGATTTGTTCTTCCTTTTGCCACCCCATTCTGTTGTGGGTTATGTGGTGCTATGAGTTCCTGTTTAATTCCTTCTAAAGCACAAAAGTCTTTAAACTGCTGGGAAACATACTCTCCACCATTATCACTCTACAAGGACTTTATCTTCCTCCCTGATTCTTTCTCTACCAAAGCTTTGAACTCACAAAACTTCAAGAAGGTTTGATTCTTCTTTTGCATCAAGTAGATCCAACATCTACAAGAAAAATCATCTATAAAAATAACAAAGTACCTTTGCTTCGTGGTGAAGGCTATAGAGAAGGGCCCACATACATCTGAATGAACTCGATCTAGAACTGCCCCTACTCTACCATCCCGATCATGAAAGGAAGCCTTCACATACTTACCCAGAGTACAACCTTTACATGTGCTTTTCTGCTCCAGTTTACACTTGGGTAATTCGGTAGAAATTTGCTGCATGATCTGAATCAAGGACCCATGATGCAAGTGGCCCAGTCATCTATGCCATAACTCACCAATATCTTGGACATGCACCTCTTCTACCTTGGATCTAAGAGAAACACAATATTCTACCTGTAACTTGTAGAGATTCTTAATTCGAATCCCAATTTGTTTGGTCTGTCCAGTGATAATATGCCTTAGGAAAACCTTTCCCAAACTAAAGAATACATCATAGCCTTTATCCTCAAGCATAGCAATAGACACAAGATTCTTTTTCAGCCCTGGTACATACATAACATTAGAAATATTTAGGGGAGAACCATGCTCCTTATGAAACATAACCGTACCTCTACCTGAGACACAATACTTTCCGTCATCGCCCATCTCGATCCGTATCTAGAGATCCTTCTCCTCCAAAGTGCTGAAAAGATTCTTGTCACCTGACATGTGGAAAGAAGCTCCACTGTCCAAATACCAAACACATCCCATGCTAGATGAAACCATTCATGCAATAAGCGAGAAATCCATCTCAAAGTATGAAACTAGTGCATCACCATCAGATTCCTAAGAGGAACCTTTCTTCTTGGACTTCCTCTTTGGGAAATTATTAGCATAATGACCCAACTCATGACAATGAAAGCATCTCACCTTCGACTTGTCAAAATTCTTCCCTCCTTGAGAAGACTTGGAATGGGATGCATTCCCTTTCCCTTTCTTAGCTTTAGAAGCTAAAGCCAAGTTCTCTTCATCATCATGTTTTGATGAAGAAGCTCCATTCCTGGTGCTCCGTCTCATCTCCTCCTGCATCAAATCTGACCATAGTCATTCCCAATCTGGCAGTTTGTCCCTTCCATTCACTAAGTCTTAGTAGCTATGCCAGCTCTTAGGAAAGCCAAAGAATGCTAGGCTTATCACATCCTTATTAGCTGTAGTGAATCCTATGCTTCCAAGCTCATCTTTGCAAGTGGTGAGCTTGTTCAAGAATGTAGAAATAGAGTCACACTTCTCACACTTGATGTTTCGAAGCTTGTCCTTTAGTGCCAACTTCCTTTGATCATTGCTATTCTGATATAAATCTTTCAATGTTTTCCACATTGCAAACGGAGACTCCTTCCCATGGAGGCTTGAGACAATGTAATATCAAACACCCTCCAAGAGAATTCTCCTAGTTCTAACAACACACTTACCCCATTCCACCAGCTCAGTCTTGTTAGTAGGCTTAGGGCTTCTTGATAAATGAAATTCTTAAGCCCATTATCTTCCAAAACTGCCTCCATGTGATCCTTCCAAGCTATATAGTTTGAGTTGCCATCAAAGGCATACTCAAGCCTCAAACCATTGAACGCCATCGATGAAATAGACGTGATAAGAACTTGAGATCTATATCAAGAATAAGAAACTTTGAATTCCTCCTGCTAGTATACTATTCTTGCCTGATCACCTGTGCTTTGATACCATGTAGAAATTTCACCTGTAGAACAAACCGATATATGCAATGTCCTAAAGCATAATACTTGTTCTACTTCTACAAAACATTAAGCGGAAGCATAATTGAAATCATGAGACACATCAAGTAGAAACATGCATAGCTGATCAAGAGAATTAATCACACATAACACAAGATATATCCAGGGGAAAGCATCAGCATAAAACCCCAACCATGTATTATCAATCAAGTGGAAATCCTCTTCACAATACAAGAAGAATTAGCTCTCAAGCTATGGTTCATGAACCACCCAAGCCCTGTTTATATAGGCTTTACCTATGGTATTTATGTATTTTTCTTAGGAAATAATAGCAAAATCATATGCTATTAATTCCAACATACAAAAAACAACCAATGGTCCAACTACGTATTCCTTGAGAACACTAGTTCCTCAACCATGCAAAAACTACTTACTAGAAATAGTTAAGCATCTGATAGTACACTGTCCCACATCTGATCTCAACTGGGTCTCTGACAGAACTATGACATGCAACAGTTATCCATTAGTGAATCCTTAGTTATCTAAAATAATAGTTGTCACATGCATGCAAGCATTAACAAACTATATTTTATTATTTTAACAACTTGTTAAAATAATCTAACTGGACTTGACTAGTAAGAACTAAGTCAACTAATTCTCTCATTATATAACTCATACTTATTCCCTCAATCAGTGGAGGAAATTAAGGATAAATTCCTCAATCAGTGGGACAACTCATGTGCATGATCACAAAGACTTCATATTCAAATTTCCTTAACTAGTTAACTCAACTGAATTAATTAATTAATATTTTAAAATGTTGTTAAGACCAAAATTAATTTTACTTCCTATAGATAGACTAGGGGCTGCTATAAATAGGAAGGGACCTAGAAATGCTATTTTAGAACTTTCTATTTTTAGTAGTTTCACCTCTCACCCAATATGGCCAATGACCTCACTGGCCAAACTGTTATTTTTAGATATTATATTTTTAGCATTTCTTGTTGCACACTTTTCAACAGGGAGTAGTTGCTACATCATCCTGTCGTTAAATCCTATTTTCTTTAAAGAAAGGTGGTTATACGCGAGTTTCATAAAGCGTAGTTGCGTACATACACCAGTTTCTGTGGGCACAGCCGCGTATATGTTGATTTAAAGGAAAGCAGTGGGCCAGACTTAGGAAAAAGGGGTCTGCTATGGTTTTGTCAATTATCTACTCTGTTTGATGTTGGTTTCACTACGTTGATAACATATTGAAATATAATGGTCCTCATAAAGTTGTTGATAACTTGATGTATATCTGATTGATGATGATTCTTTGATATCTCTTACTAACATATGCAATGATCATATCTAACAGTGAACAAGTGGAACAAGTTTAGGGTGAGAACATGGTTGATGATAGTTTGGGAACTAATGATGGACATATACAGGTTGTTGGTCTAGATGTTGATTGACAGATGTTGTTGATGGTGCAGATCATATGATAGTTTTTGATGATTATCATGGTCTTGTTTAAGATATTTGGTCTCTATTATATATGTCATGTATATCTTTTAATGTAAAGGTCATGAAAAGACCTAATTTGTAACCCCACTATGCATGGTATGGATGATGTAATGTTTCTTGTTATTACATGTATAAAAAATTGGTAGATCCCCACTTGGTTGGGAGATGGGTGTATGTATGAGTCATTGGTGATAGGAAGGTCATTTATGATGTATGTATAGAGTCATGTTCTTCTTTTAGAACATCTTTTTGCAGACCTTGCTTATGCTCAGCAGGAGCATGGACTCGATGATGGGAGCTCAATCAGCACACTTCAACATATCAGAGAATTTAGCATGCACTTAGGGGGAGCATGGCCCTTTTCCCTTGATGTCAAAGGGGGAGAATGACTTGGTGTGGTTGTTGCCATCAAGTCCAAAGGGGGAGATTGTTGGCATTTTGATGTATGTGTTGTACTTGATGGCAACCCACTTGTAGCAAAACAAATCACTTACATATGGTAACTAGATAAATATACAGAAGAGATACCAGATGTGACAGAATGCATGACAACAGTGTTTACAAATGTGATGAAATGCAGGGTAGCTTCAAGGAATCAATTTAGAAAGTATAGCAAGTAAACAAAAAATAATTGTAGATCAGTCTTCATAGAATGAACAAAGAGAGGTATATGCACGTTCACCATTAACCAAGCTATGTATACACGCAGGTTCACTGTATACAAGTTATGTATACGTACACACACACTTTCACAAAAGGGAAAGTGCATATACCTTGGGAAACTAAAGTTTTGGTTCAAATTATTTGGTCCATGGTATTGGTCCAAGGTATTTGGTCCGAGGTATTGACCCTAGGTATTTGGTCCTATTAGTGTTAGTATCTTCATCCCTCCGTTAGAGATCAAATTCTCTTGTTGCATAGCATATTAGGTGTCCCGCCTAGTCAACTGCATTCCATTAGGAGCATGGATCATCTAACGGTAGTGGCTTGTTGTACATTTTCCTCATGTACTTTACCTACTAGCCCATGTTTATTCATGAAAATCATATACAGTCACCTTTTTGTTTTTAAAGTTTGCAAAGGTCTTTTCTAGGGTTTCATTGTCATTAGGTCTAGGGTTTCATTAGGGTTTCATAAAAAAGGGTTTCAAAATGTCCAATAACACTTAGCAGGCACATTAGGAGGTTCCAATATCAATAAATTTCATAATCAAGTGCTCAGAGATGTATTTTTCCTCAAAACTCTGTTTTGAGGAAAAACAGAGTATTTTAGGTTTTATTGTATAAATTCATGTAATTTCATTTCCTTCATATGTAAATCAGTTCAAGGGAAACCATGGTCATTTTCCCTAGCCTCAATAGTTCCAACCCCCTGTAAAGCAAACAAAACACAAGTCATTCAGTTCATCAAAAAGTTCAAATAAAGTCAAAAGCTCAAAAAACAGAGTTAAAAAGTCAAGTCATATTCCAAACATTGTAAAAGTGGGTTTTTATGAATCAAAAATTAAAACCTCCTTGTATATAATTGTTTTCCTCAAATCAAAAGCCCATTTGCATTCAAACAACAAAGTGTGAGCAAGCAAGGCCGTGTGTGAGAAAACAAGAGAAACTTGGAGAAAATTGTGTAAACTAAGAGGCGCGGCTCACACAGCAGGCGCGACGCATAGGGCCGCGACTCTCAGTGCAAAGTTTAACAGGTGCGACACACTCAGCAGGTGTGGCGTGTTGGGTTTGAGGCATGGCGCATAGAGCTGCCAAGCCCATTTCACTCCAAAACTTCCTCAAATCGCCCAAAAGGCTCAATCTTTCAGTGAGCAAGTAAGTCATGATCTCCTCTTGGCTAGTGAAGGATTTTGTCATAAAATTTATGGTGGTTGTGTAAACAAAAATCAAACCCTACCTCTTTGCATCTCTCAAAGAAAACAATGCTTAGGGTTTGCATTTATCATCTTGCTGCCACTTCTTCATTTCTGCCACTTCTGCCACTTCTTCATTTTTCCACTCCCACAATCATTTTCTTAGTTTATTCCCCTATTCCCTAATTCCCATATCCCCAAAAAACTCATCTATCCCTATCCCCAATTCCCATTTCCTATCCTAAATATAAATTCCCAAACCCTAGCTGCTATCCCTAAAACTCCCATATCACTCCCTAATCCCTTGTTTCCCTAAATAAACCCTGTCCCAATAGTCCCAAAATCCCCATACTCTCTCCCTCTACAGTCCCTCATATCACCTTTCCCTCGGTGGTAGAAAATCAAGAAACACCATAGTTTTCCTATTCTTCATCAAGTGAACTCACTTACTAGCAGAAATGGAGTCTGATCCTTCATATGATCAAGAAGAGAAGACACACAGTGACTCTCTCACAGAGGTACAAGCACCCAGGAGGCCAAATAGAGGTGGCAAACATATACGAGAAGAACCTACTACCCTTGCTGAGTTACAGGTCTGCCCTCTTGCCATCACTTGTTTCCAACATCAGTCCTACTATGAGTTATGTGATCTAGTTGCTAGAGTCTAGTTTCATCATGAGTTGGCTCGTTTGTTTATGCTTCATTTATATGATGGTCAAGCCACTCTAGCTAGTGTAACATTCACTTTAACACCAGAATCTATTTCTCTAGCAACCGATATTCCGAATATTGGAGAGCAATGGAACAAAAGGCAGCAAATTGACAGGCAAGATTATGAACCATACATCAAGCCCAGTTATTTGAGACAACGCAGGAGAGTTTTTCCTTTTTGGTACCTGAAAGATTCTTATGCTCCTTTGATGAAACTGATAATGAAGTATTTCAGCTGTGAGGGCCGGTTTTCCCGCTTATATGCCTACCATATCAGGTCGTTGATGCATTTTACCAGGGTGAGGATGATGAATCTCCGCTACTTCATGTGCCGAAATATCGATAAGATGACCGCTCTAGTACAACACAAGACTCCTTAGCAGCAGTACAACAATATTCATCATTTTGCTCTCATTAAAATTATGGTCATCCATCAGCTTGGTTTGCAAGGCATCACTTGGGAGGACTTCATTTCTTGTGAGTTTTTCTCAGCTCCTTAGGGACCTCCAAAGGCTTTGCATGAGATACGTGAACCTTCATATCATCATGAGGGTCATGAGACACATACCACTAGTATGCTGGTGTTCGTCACTTATCAGAGGGGTAGCAAACGGTTGTTTGCGGAAGCAAAGCGAGTATTATCTCCACCTGGGGTGGAAGGGGTCTCACTACCTTCATCAACACAATAGGTTCAGGACAAAGGCAAGACGCCATTATAGGATGAGGGGCCTTCAGGTGAAAGGGAGACTGATTTCATTCTCATTGAGGGTGATGATACTGACATGGGCCTGCAAAGCACAAATCTCAAAGAAGTCATCCAAGAGTAGCAGGCAGAAATCAATGACTTGTCCCTCAACTTGGAAATGGCTAAGTGGATAATAAAGTAACTGGAGCAAAGAAATAAGTAGCTTCAGGATCAGCAGGCGATTATGGAGTTGCAAAACATTCAGGAAAACCGTCAAACTGCCCAAAGGAGGAAGGTGAAATTCACATCGCTTGAGCAAGAGATCAATGTCGATCGGTAATCATGGCTTGAAAGAGTTAATACCCACTTAGACAGGTTTTTGGAGAAGGCCAACAAGGAGAAGACATTGTTGATACATATGGCATATCATTACATGGCGAGAAACAAAGTCTGCAAGGTGAGAATCAGGAGCTTAAAGGCAAAATTGAAGAGGGCATCAAGGAGGCAAAAGGAGCATGATAGACTTCAGATATTGGTTGAGGCTTCCTTGGCCCAAAAAAATTCTTGATGGAGAAGACAGCCCAAATTTCAAAAAAATTGGGGCACTTTTTGCATTTTTGGAATTTTTGGCACAAAAAATAGAGTTTTCTGCCCTATGCGTCGCGCCACCTGGCGCTCGCTTTTGATGGGAGCCTCCAAATGACAAAAACTCAGCATTTTTGTATTTGGAATGGAAAAATATGTTTTCCTGCAAATGGCCAAGAAAATTTGACAAGTTTTGAGCCCTCAAAATGGTCAAAAACACTCAAACAATGACCTTACTGCCCCTATTTTGACACACATGAAGCAATGGTGGGAGAATTGCATTTTGAAGGAATAGATGGAGGCCAAATTGAAAAATTCTACTTGGGTTGGAAAATAGACAAGTAGACCTTTCTAACAAGCACACTTGGAGTGAATTTGGACACTGGGAAGGCCTCCAAAATTGGCTTCAAACAGGCGCTACGCATAGAGAATCAGGCGCAGCATATAGAGGAAATTTGGCCCAGTTTGACCAGGAATGCTCTATTTTTCACCTAGCTTTTGCCAGTTTGACTTTTTTACCTTCTTAATGTCAAATTTGTGATTTAATTTAATGTAAATTTATGGATCATGATGTAAATATGTCAAATTTTCGCTTATGGAGGTAGATTCATCAGTTAAGAAGTTGTTTGAAACTGAATGAATCAGTTCGCTTATTTCTAGAGGCATGTTGTTCCACTGCCTAATTTCTAGTTCTCAGTTTAGAATTAGTTGGAACAGCTCCTAAACATGTGAAATCAACCCTTAGAGGCTAGGATGAGCTATGGTTTGTCTATATTATGTGGTTTTTCAGTCAATATCATGGCTGGACTTTTGAGAAAGAAAAGGGCTTCATTGTACACTCATATCAGCATTTTGGCTAAGGAACTAAGACCAGGGTTTGCAGCACTCTTTGGGATTCATGTGGCATTTTTTTATGGTATAGTGCTTTCCTTTGTATCTGTGAATTTACTTATGTGTTATATATATCATTATCTATCTTATTTCTTCTTAACTAAATCAAACAAGAGTGAAGGTAGAATTCACTGAAATTGCAGTGCTCTATCTAAGGTTTGCTTTAGTTTTTTTATGTTTTCAGCTGTTTGAAGAGGATCCATGGCTTCTCTTGCCATCTTCAACTCACCTGTATAATCCCTCTGTCTCATCTGATTTTAAGTGCCAAAATCAGTTGCCTACCTTGCCCCATTGAGATCTCTGCAAGACTGAGCCTCATTCCCTGCACCCAAGATCTTCCTTTCTATCAGAGCAACCAAAAACATCATTTTATTCAATCAAACTCTTTGCACATATACCTAGCCTAAGATTAGTAGTTATATTAGTCATCTCAAGCCTTTAGCGATCATATTTTGCTGAGATTGACCAGGAGAGAGCCCTCTCCCAACCTGGTAGGGCTAGCTACCAGGTTAAGTGTGGTTTAATGTTGGCCCTAGAGCCTACCTTTCTAAGCTTGAGGTAGATTTAGGCTCTAACATAGTGGTGACTCCACTGGGGAAGAAATTTTGTGTTTTTTAGTGTTATTCATTTTATAAACTACAGACAGAGTTTGAAGATTAGCCAGGTAGCTTTCGAAATGTTTTTGCTTTGCATTAGTGCGAGTAGATAAAAGCTACTTCAGTCAATCTCCAATCTAGTCTTATAAATGGAATATCTAACTTGCAACTCACCCTAGTACATCTGATAATTCTAAGCTTTTGGATGATAAGTTTAGGATTTGATAGGCTGAACAAGTTGCTAATGTCCATTTGATTTCTTGGAAATAATAGCACATTGGCTTCCAGAAGACATACCAGAGCAAATCCAGATCCTGATTCTCCTCCTGTATATGAAAATCCCAATCTTATTCCAAGAATCCTTCGTCAAGAAAGTTCCATGATTCTCGTGTTCAATTCTCATTCAGGCCCTGTGGTATTTGAGTATCTTGAAGATCTTGAGTTTGACGAACAGTTTGTTCTGTCACTGTTTGAAACAAAATCTAAAGGTGTTGTTGGTTCTACTGTCCTAAATCTAGAGTTTGTCACAACTCTTGAAACTGAAAGGGCCAATAAATCAATTGATGAGTATATCTTGAAA
Organism: Pinus taeda; assembly: GCA_000404065.3. Classification (NCBI taxonomy): domain Eukaryota; kingdom Viridiplantae; phylum Streptophyta; class Pinopsida; order Pinales; family Pinaceae; genus Pinus; species Pinus taeda. The sequence continues at coordinate 102,173 of APFE030445403.1, read as the reverse complement.
CAGCTCCAAACTTCAATCATGGCTTTGAACATCGTTGATTTCTTAGAAACTGCATATGCAACCCTTGGGTCCTCCGCGATTGCATCTAGCTCCAGAATTCACACCGAAACTCCTTTCATTCCCACCATCCCCGAGCAGCCTTCTATCTCTGATCAAAAGTATACAGCAGTATCACCTCTGTCAACTCCTTCTACTCCTCAAACATCCAAAATTTCTTCACCTCCACACACACCTCCTCATATACCCCATACATCAGCTACACCCACTCCCCCAACATCCCCAAGACCAAATCCACCTAGGAATGGCTGCTCGTTTTGCACCCCGATATGCCCGCAGATTATAAAAGCAAAATTCCTTTGTTTGGTGGCACTCCTCATAGTGTTACAGTTCAGCAACATGTGGATAGGATGATAGTTTTCTTCAACCTCCATGAGATTGATGCAGAAAATGTGACAATGAGACTGTTGGTACAAACCTTTGGCAGTGAAGTAAGGAAATGGTTTAGAGCTTTGCCGGCTGCAAGTATCACTACATTGGCTAATCTGCAGAGACAATTCTTAGATTGCTGGGAAGTGAAGAAAAATCCCCTTCAGATCCTTTCCGAATATGAGAACATCAAGTGAAATGTTGGTGAGTCCGTCCAAGATTATTGTATTAGATTCAACTCTGTTTACAATGCAATTCTTGGTCATATAAAGCCACCTATGGGGTTAGCCTTGATTAAGTTTCTAGACGGTTTTGATACTGATATGGCCTATCAATTAAGAGAGAGAGATCCGGCCAGTTTGGAAGACATGCAGAAGATTGTAATCAGCGTTGAAGCAATTCTGCTTGCCAAGAGAGCCAGAGCAAGAGCTAAAAAGAAAGTCACAATAAAGGAAGAGGTTTCCACTTTAGATCAAGTGCTTCAGAAGATGGAGAAGATGTTTGATAGATTGAAACTTGACAAGCCTAAACCACAAGTCAAAAATCCTAACTTTCATGGCCAGCAGTAGCCACAATTTAGAATCAAACAAAGAGAGCAGTGGATACAAGATCAAGCAGCGTAGCAGCAGGTAAAGACACTCTTGCAGCAGAATTTTGTACATGATCCAAAATTAGATGAAGAGGAGAATGTAACTAGAGAAGAAAATCATTTCTTTACACCTGATGATATGCCAATATTTATCACTGAAGATGAGTAGTATTCCGAGAATTCAGTTGTACAAAGGGATGAAATTTTCATTTTAGCAAATGAAACAGTTCTTGAGGATGAATCCGATGAATACCAAAGAGGATACATGAATGCTTTGTCACCTTAGCAGCGACAATATTCACTCTGAAATAGAGAGGTACCCATAAATCCAATTCAGAGAAGGAAGGAGGCAGTAGCGTCAAAGAATGATCCTCCCGTTGTGCAGAAAAAGAGAAAGGAGACAGTTGATCCTACCACCAGAAAAACACCATTAGCAAATGAGAGATCCAATCAGCCAAGTGGGTCAAAGGAGAAAACTAAAAAGAAAGAGGTTTTAGTGAAAGAGGTAGAAAAATTTTCAGTTTTTAACTTAGAAAATGAAATCGCTGAGTTAAAACTATCCATTCCTTTGATTGAGTTGATGAAGAACAACAATTATAAAGGGAAGGTGTCTAATATTTTGACTTTAGATCCATCATCTGATATGGTGAACATGGAGGATGATAGTCCTAAGTTGATTTTTGGGCCAGCGTTGGAAGGTTAGTCTCAAGATAGTGATGTGGTTCCTTTCTACATCAGTCTTAGGGTGCATGACTATGTGTTACATAATGCTATGTTTGATTCCAAGGCCTCTCATAATCTCATGCCTAAGGCCATCATGGAGAAATTGGGATTGTATATCACTAGAAAGTATCATAACCTTTACTCTTTTGATTCTGGCAGAGTAAGGTGCATTGGTCTTATCAAGGATTTGGTGGTTAGTTTGGATCATATTCCAGCTAAAAATGTTTTGATGGATGTGGTTGTGGTAGATACACCTCCTAGATTTGGCATGCTTCTTTCTAGATCTTAGGGAGCAAAGATTAAAGGGACAATGTAGCTTGATTTCTCCTATGCTACCATTCCCATGTTCGGTCAAATGAGGAAACTATACCGGGAAGAAAAGATGGCATACATGATCACTAGCAAGGAGAAGTAGGTAAATCATCCAATCAACTATGTACATACTGATTTAGAATCATTTATTTTGTATTCAGATAGCTTTAATGATGTAAATAGCCAAGTAGTGGAAGTAGAATACATTCCCGAGATCTCTGAAAATTTCAAAGAGGTCTTAAAGCAAGAAAGACAAAGACTTGATAGTACCGCTGAGCAATCAGCCTTCCAACAACAGCAACATATTGATGCACAGCAAGGAGGAGAAACAGAACAAACAAAATTTCAGCATTTGGAAGAGGAAGAAGCAAGCCTATGGAGCATGGATTTGATGGCACGGTAGGAAGGGAAGGTGCTATTGGCATTTGGATATGCAGCCCTTTTTTCACCCCAAAAAAAGTGCCAAGCAATGTAAGGGTCTGTTCTTACAAACTAGCTTTTGACTATTCAAATAATGAGGCTGGATATGAAGCTTTAATTGCTGGTTTGAAAATTCTTAGAAAATTGAATGCTAAAAGGATTTCAGTGTATGGTGACTCTGAGTTAGTTATCAAGCAGGTGAAAGGGGAATACCAAGCTAAGAATCCTTGAATGCAGGCCTACCACAATGCAGTGTTGGATATCTTGAAAGTATTTTTAGATTGTACTATGACATGTGTCCCCTGTGCTCAGAATGTCATTGCGGATTCACTTGCAAAAGCAGCAAGTAATTTGAAAATTTCGATGAATCCGAACAACAAGTTTGAGATTCACATGAAGCAATGCCCCAATGTCCTCGAAAATCAAAGGTATTAGCAAGTGTTTCAAGATGATGATGAGATCGATGAATTTCTGCAAAACGAAGGTAAATTCAAAGACACTTCTATTGATGTGGAGTATGATGATGGTGAGGCGGATATAGAAGTCAATCAGATGGAAGTTTTGTAGCTCAAAGACAACATCATTCCTAAAAGCCTAATACCTTTAGAGGAGATGTTCGATCAGGATGATGTGGCTTGAAAACCAAGCTTGTTGCCAACCGAGAAAGGAGTTGAGGATGTGAACATTGGATTAGCTGAAAATCCTAAAATGGTGAAATTATCAAAGGCATTGCCTCCACAGGTAAAAGCAAAATATATTAGTTTTCTATCCTCATTTACTAATGTATTTGCTTGGAATTATTCAGATTTGAAGTCATATGATACAAGCATTATTCAACTTGTCATCCCGATCAAACCAAATCAAAAGCCTTTTTGTCAGAAACTGAGAAGAATAAATCTAAAGCTGCTACCCTCAATTGAGAAGGAAGTGAATTAGTTATACAAGGCCAGTATTATTGTCCCCATAAGATTTTCAGATTGGATTTCAAACTTGGTGCCCATGCGCAAGAAAATAGGTGAGATTCGGCTGTATTGATTTTAGAAATCTGAACAAAGTATCTTTGAAAGACAACTATCCATTGCCTAAGATGGATCACATACTTCAAAGAGTAGTTGGAGCATCCCACATGTTGCTACTTGATGGGTATTCAGGTTATAACCAAATTCTGGTCCATGAGGATGATAGAGACAAAACAACATTTACCACTCCATGGGGAACTTTTCATTATGCAAAGATGCCCTTCAGATTGAAAAATGTCGGTGCAACCTTTAAACAGGCGATGGATATCACATTTTATAACGAAAAAGATGTCTTTCTAGTTGTTTATCTTGATGATTTGATAGTTTTCTCTAATTTAGATGAAGATCACCTTTATCATTTGAAGATTGTGTTTTAGTGGTGTAGGAAGTATGGTATATCTCTCAATCCAAAGAAAAGTTTGTTTGCCATGGATGAAGGCAAGCTTCTCGGGCATATATCTCTAAGGATGGCATCTGCATCGATCTAGCTCAGGTGGGGGCCATTCAAAAGATTGATTTTCCATGAAGTAAGAAAGAAATCCAATCCTTCAATGGTAAGATAAATTTCTTATGTCTCTTTGTGCCCAATCTTGTAGAACATTTAAGGGAAATCACAAACATGATCAAAAAAGATAGTGTAGTAAGGTGGACCGAGGAAGTAGTTAAGTCCTTCAATTTGGTGAAATTAGCTCTTTCTTCAACTCCAGATTTGATCAGCCTAGACTATACTCAGGATTTTATTTTGTTTTCATTTGCCTCGGATCATACTATGGTAGCGGTCTTGATGCAGAAAAGAGACCAGCTTGAGAAACCAATCACATTTTTCAGAAGAACCATAAGGGATGCAACATTCAAGTACAATATTACTAAAAGACAGGCCCTTGCTTTGGTAAAAGCATTGAAAGATTTTCGGGTTTATATTTTGCATTCTCACATCCTTGCTTATGTCCCTAATGTTGTTGTTAAGGATGTCTTAGTGCAAACAGATCGAGAGGGAAGAAGAGGCAAATGGATTGCTGCCTTGTTGGAGTATGACGTGGACCAAGGAAGCCTCAACCAATATCTGAAGTCTATCATGCTTCTTTCGCCTCCTTGATGCCCTCTTCAATTTTGCCTTTAAGCTCTTGATTCTCGCCCTGCAGACTTTGTTTCTTGCCATGTAATGATATGCCATATGTCTCAACATTGTCTTCTCCTTGTTGGCCTTCTCCAACAACCTCTCTAAGTGGATATTAACTCTTTCAAGCCATGATTCCTAATCGGCATTGATCTCTTGCTCAATCGATGTGAATTTCACCTTCCTCCTTTGGGCAGCTTGGCAGTTTTCCCAAATGTTTTGCAACTCCATAATTGCCTGCTAATCCTCAAGATGCTTATTTCTTTGCTCCAGGTACTTTATTATCCACTTAGCCCTTTCCAAGTTGGGGGACAAGGCATTGATGTCCGCCTGCTGCTCTTGGATGAATTCTTTGAGATTTGTGCTTTGCAGGCCCATATCAGTATCATCACCCTCAATGAGAATGAAATCAGTCTCCCACTCACCTGAAGGCCCCTCATCCTGTAATGGCCTCTTGCCTTTGTCATGAAAGTATTGTGCTGATGAAGGTAGTGAGACCCCTTCCACCCCGGGTGGAGATAATACTCACTTTTCTACCGCAAACAACCGTCTGGTGCCCCTCTGATAAGAGACGAACACCGGCATACTAGCGGTTTGTGTCTCATGACCCTCATGCTGATATGAAGGTTCACCTGTCTCATGCAAAGCCTCTGGAGGTCCCTGAGGAGCTGTGAAAAACTCACGAGAAATGAAGTCCTCCCAAGTGATGCCCTGCAAACCAAGCTGATGGATGACCTCAATTTTAATGAGAGCAACATGATAAATATTGTTGAACTGCTACTGAGAAGTCTTGTGTTGTACTAGAGCGGTCATCTTCTTGATATTTCGGCACATGAAGTAGGGGAGCTTCATCATCCTCACCCTGGTAAAATGCATTAGCAACCTGATATGGTAGGCATATAAGCGGGAAAACTGGCCCTCATAGCTGAAATACTTCATTATCAGTTTCATCAAAGGGGCACAAGAATCTTTCAGGTACCGAAAAGGAAAAATTCTCCTGAGTTGTCTCAAATAACCGAGCTTGATGTATGGTTCATAATGTTGCCTATCGATTTTCTACCTTTTGTTCCATTGCTCTCCAATATTAGGAATACCGGTTGCTAGAGAAATAGATTCTGGTGTTAAAGTGAATGTTACACCAGCTAGAGTGGCTTGACCATCATGTAAATGAAGCACAAACAAACCAGCCAACTCATGATGAAATTGGACTCTAGTAACCAGCTCACAAAACTCATAGCAGGACTAGTGTTGGAAACAACTGATGGCAAGAGGGCAGACCTGTAGCTCAACAAGTGTAGTAGGTTCCATATATCTTTTTCACCTCTATGAGGCCTCCTGGGTGCATGTACCTCTGTGGGAGAGTCACGGCATGTCTCCTCTTCTTGATCATATGAAGGATCAAACTCCATTTCTGCTAGTAAGTGAGTTCACTTGATGAAGAATAGGAAAATTATGGTGTTTCTTGATTTTCTGCCACCGAGGGAAAAGTGATATGAGGGACTGTAGAGGGAGAGAGTATGGAGATTTTGGGACTATTTGGATAGGGCTTATTTAGGGAAATAGGGGATTAGGGAGTGATATGGGAGTTTTAGGGATAACAGCTAGGGTTTGGGAATTTATATTTAGGATTTAGGAAATGGGAATTGGGGATAGGGATAGATGAGTTTTTTGGGGATATGGGAGTTAGGGAATAGGGGAATAAACTAAGAAAATGAGTGTGGGAGTGGAAAAATGAAGAAGTGGCAGCAAGATGATAAATGCAAACCCTAAGCACTATTTTCTTTTAGAGATGTAAAGAGGTAGGGTTTGATTTTGTTTTACACAACCACCATAAATTTTATGACAAAATCCTTCACTAGCCAACAGGAGATCATGACTTACTTGCTCACTGAAAGGTTTGAGCCTTTTGGGCGATTTGAGGAAGTTTTCGAGTGAAACAGACTTGGAAGCTCTACACGCCGTTTCTCAAACCCAACATGCTGCACCTGCTGAGTGCGCGGCACCTGTTAAACTTTGCACTGAAAATCGTAGTTGTGTACACCGTGCCTGCTGTGTACGTCGCGCCTCTGAGTTTACATAGTTTTCTCCAAGTTTCTCTTGTTTGCTCACACACGGCCTTGCTTGCTCACACTTTGTTGTTTGAATGCAAATGGGCTTTTGATTTGAGGAAAACAATTATATACAAGGAGCTTTTAATTTTTGATGCATAAAAACCCACCTTTACAATGTTTGGAATATGACTTGACTTTTTAACTCTATTTTTTGAGCTTTTGACTTTATTTGAACTTTCTGATGAACAGAATGACTTGTGTTTTGTTTGCTTTGCAGGGGGTTGGAACTACTAAGGCTAGGGTTTCCATTGAACTAATTTACATATGAAGGAAATGAAAATACATGAATTTATACAATAAAACCTAAAATACTCTGTTTTTCCTCAAAATAGAGTTTTGAGGAAAAATACATCTTTGAGCACTTGATTATGAAATTTATTGATACTGGAACCTCCTCATGTGCCTGCTGACTGTTATTGGAAATTTTGAAACCCTTTTTGATGAAACCCTAATGAAACCCTAGACCTAATGACAATGAAACCCTAGAAAAGACCTTTACAAACTTCAAAAACAAAAAGGTGATTGTATATGATTTTGATGAATAAACAAGGGCCAGTAGGTAAAGGACATGAGAGAAAATGTACAACAAGCCACTACCGTTAGATGATCCATGCTCCTAATGGAATGCAGCTGACTGGGCGGGACACCTAATATGCAATGCAACAAGAGAATTTGATCTCTGATGGAGTGATGAAGATACCGACACTAAAATTGGCTCCAATGGGGATGGTAGCTCCTTGGAGGTCCAAGAACTACAGATCTATGGGAAAGTAGGCAGTGCCTTCATCCATTGGGCTATGGATTCAATAACTTCAACAAATCAAAACCAAATCTTGACTCAATGACTCAATTTCAGGACTAAAATGTGACTCAAAACTGACTCTATTTCAAGACTGAAATTGACTAAAAGACCTGACTCTAACAAACCAAAACAAAATTGAAATCAAACCTCAGTTTTATAGCCTTCACCTCGGGCCCCAAACTGAAGAATGAAAACAACACACACTTGCAATGGAATTTAAACAAACCGGTATGTACAATGATGGGTATGACAGCAGAAAACATTTTACAAATAGTAACGTTTGAGTAGCCGACCGTTGACCGGCCCACCAAGATAGTCTTCGCCATTCATTTCTTGCAAAAGGAAAGCATTCTGGCCCCGATATGCATCGATCCTGTAAGGTCCTTTCCAAAGATTTTCAAATTTTCCATGTTTACCTTTCTCTTCATTCCTTGCATCCCATTTCAGTACTATGTCTTCTATTTGAAACCTATCTACTTTCGCCTTTTGGTCATATATCTTTTTGATTCTCTCTTGAAGCTTGAAAGTGTTCTGAAATACCTCCTCTCTAGTTTGCTGCAAATGAATCATTTGATTGATTCTCCACTGCAAACTATCATCTTCACTACCTGCTTCTTGTAGAAGTTTGACCACTGGGATTGCTAAAGAGGTCAGGAAGACTGTGTCCACACCGTACACAAGCTGAAAAGGAGACATGCCTATAGATTTCTTTTGACTTACCCTGTCTACCCAAAGTGCATTGAGCAAATTTTTGTGCCAACTTTTCTTATTAGTTTCCAGTAGCTTTTTGATAATGTTGACAAGATATTTATTTGAGGACTCCGCAAATCCATCGCCTTGTGGGTAATAGGCGGTCAAGTGCCCCAAAGTGATTTGATACTTATGACAAAAGTCAATCATTATTTTAGATTTAAAGGCTGCTACATTGTCAGTGATCAGCTTATTGGGATAGCCAAAACGAGACAAAATGTTGCTTTTAAGAAATGAGATAATTACTAAATCAGTGGCCTGCCTCATGGGAATTGCCTCAATCCATTTGGTGAAATAATCCGTCACTGTGAGAATCCACTTATGTTGCATTGAAGAAGAAGGATGTATCTCAATAATGAAATCCAAACCCCACAACTGAAATGGAGCACTTACTTCAATGGGTTTGAGTGGTAAGGGCTGCAACTTCCTCTTACCTTGAAAAATATGACATTCGTGGTAGCTAGCTACTGTTTTGTACACATCAGCAAAAAGAGTTGGCCAATGATATCCCACTCTCAATATTTTATTGGCTGTTGTCTTCCAGAAAAGATGGCCTTCGCAATCTCCTTTATGAAAGTATTCCATAACCTATTTTGCCTCCTCTTCCACACAATTCTTGATGGAGAAGACTCAATCCAAATTTCAAAAAAATTTGGGCACTTTTTGCATTTTTGGAATTTTTGGCACAAAAGACAGAGTTTTCTGCCCTATGCACCGTGCCACCTAGCGCTCGCTTTTGATGGGAGCCTCCAAATGACAAAAACTCAACATTTTGGGATTTGGCATGGAAAAATATGCTTTCCTACCAATGGCCAAGAAATTTTGATAGGTTTTGAGCCCTCAAAAAGGTCAAAAACACTCAAAAAATGACCTTGCTGCCCCTATTTTGACACACAGGAAGCAGTGTTGGGAGAATTGAATTTTGGAGGGGTAGATGGAAGCCAAATTGAAAAATTCCACTTGGGTTGGAAAGCAGATAGGAAAACCTTTCCAAAAATAACACTTGGAACAAATTTGGACATCAGGAAGGCCTCCCAAATTGGCTTCAAACAGGTGCTACGCATAGAGAATCAGGTGCAGTGCATAGAGGAAATTTGGCCTAGTTTGACCAGGAATGCTCTGTTTTTCGCCTAGCTTTTACCAGTTTGACTTTTTAACCTTCTTAATGTCAAATTTGTGATGTAATTTAATGTACATTGATGGATCATGATGTAAATATGTCAAATTTTCACTTATGGAGGTAGATTCATCAGTTAAAAAGTTGTTTGAAACTAAATGAATAAGTTCGCTTATTTCTAGAGGCATGCTATTCCACTGCCTAATTTCTAGTTCTTAATTTAGAATTAGTTGGAACAGCTCCTAAACATGTGAGCTCGACCCCTAGAGGCTAGGATGAGCTATGGTTTGTCTATATTATGTGGTTTTTCAGTCAGTAGCATGGTTGGACTTTTGAGAAAGCAAAGGGCTTCATTGTACACTCATATCAACATTTTGGGTAAGGAATTGAGACCAGGGTTTGCAACACTCTTTGGGATTCATGTGGCATTTTGTTTTGGTACAGTGCTTTCCTCTATATTTGTGAATTTACTTATGTGTTATGTATTTCATTATCTATCTTATTTCTTCTTAACTAAATCAAACAAGAGTGAAGGTAGAATTCACTGAAATTGCAGTGCTCTATCTAAGGTTTGCTTTAGTTTTTTGATGTTTTGAGTTGTTTGAAGAGGATCCATGGCTTTTCTTACCCTATTCAACTCCTCACTTGTCTAATCCCTCCATCTCATTCGATTTGAAGTGCCAAAATCAGTTGCCTACCTTGCCCCATTGAGATCTCTGCAAGATTGAGCCTCATTCCCGTCACCCAAGATCTGCCTTTCTATTAGAGCCAACAAAAACATCATTTTATTCAATCAAACTCTTTGCACATATACCTAGCCTAAGATCAGTAGTTATATTAGTCATCTCAAGCCTTTAATGATCATATTTTGCTGAGATTGACCACGAGAGAGCCCTCTCCTGACTTGGTAGGGCTAGCTACCAGGTTAAGCGTGGTTTGATGTTGGCCTTGGATCCTACCTTTCTTAGCCTGAGGTAGATTTAGGCTCTAACAGGTCCAAGGCATTGGTCCTAAGTGGTTTTGGTCCATGGTATTGAGGAAGGCCTAAAACTATAAAAGGAGGAGAAGATCATTAGGCCAAGGTGTGTAAGTATCGAATATCTGATGAAGTGTGAGATCTAGTATGCAAGTTATTGGGTTATGGTGCATTGTTGGATCTAAACCAAGGATGAACCTCAACTGATGAGGAGAGATCAGATCTAATGATGGATTGGGAACTTAAGGCGTAAAATGAACTATCATTATGTGTTTTTTCTCATGTATATTCTAGATCTGAATACTTATGCATATATTATTCTGTAAACGATATGATCTGGGTATAATTAAAGTCTGGAATAACTGCATAACTCTGAATTTATACTTTTAGATGTATGCGTTGGTTGGCTTTGAGCAAAGCGCGTGTACACGTAGGTTCGACACATGGAAGTAGCATATACCTTATAAAATATATTTCAGTTGTTTCTCTTTACTGTTACAGAGTTTTGGGATTTGGCTTGGGTTCAGGTTACTAATCAGATTAATGGGTTGTTAAAGCAATTGAGTGATTTGGTTGTGGTTGGTTCAGAAGGAGATTAGTTAATGCAGATATATTTGATGCTTGAATGATGGATCCAGTCTGAAAATTTATGAAATGAGGTCCCTGAAGGAAGAAAGAAGGTCGTAGCCTTCTGTAGGTCAGCGCCTACATACTAGCAAACATATCGGCTAGTACAAGAGCTAGGGGGTTGTAGGTCCCTTCCAGTAGAAGCTGGAGAATGCAAGAAGGTTGTAGCCTTCTGTAGGTAGAAGCTTGTGTACTAGTATAAGATTGCACCGGTACAAAAATTTTAAACATAATTTTCTTATTATTAAAGGAAGATAGAGACGACAACAGTAGGTAGTTTTGACCCACATTGGGTTTCCACCTTATATCGTGGTGTTCATGTGTGTTGCTTATGTGTGATGCTTTATTTTGCTTTTATTGCATTGTCTAATGAATTCCTGATATACTGATTAAAGTTCAATACATGATAATTTGGGTAAATCAAAATGTCTCTGCATATACATTGGTTTCATTAAGTATAGTTGTGTACACACGCTAGTTCACTGAGCTGAAGTAGCGTATACAAATCATTTTTGAAAATTAATGGCATTGATCCGATAACACTATTCACCCCCGCGCCCCCCCCCCACCCTCTTAGTATTATTTCCAACATTAATTCTCCATCATATATTGGCAAATCAAATTTTACATCTGATTTAATCACAAAGGTTTTCCTCTTCTTCTTATCAGTGCTAGAAGGTGGGGATGATGGATGAGATGATGGAGGAGGATTTTCCCCTTTCCCTTTGCCCTCTGGGGCATCTAGAGAAGGTTCCTCAGCTCCTTCATCTTGTTTGGAGGTTGAAGTACTTTCACCTCAACCTTTCTTGAATTCTCGATACATCTCTTCTACCATGGCTCTCATGGTCATGAAGCTATCCATGAATTGAGATTCTAATTCCATTGAAATCTCTTCTATCATCCTCCTCTTAAGATAGAATCTTCCAATTTCTGGGTTGGCCTCAACAAGTTCCCCATTTCTGAGTTTGAGCTTTGACCTCGTTAGCATTCAAAAAAAAGTCAAGCACAAGCTTGTCTAACCTTAACAAATCAAAAACCAAAAGATCTGATATCACTTGATCTGAAAATGAAGATCTTAGATTATTTTTTTAGGTATTACAGATTCATGTGCATGGATTTGCGTATGTTACTTTGTGTAATGGATCGATAAGATTGCAGAATACATAGACAATTAAGTAGTTAAAGAACATAATAGACAAACACACATAGACACAACAAGTTTAATAAGGAGTTCACCCAACACTCCTAGGCTACGTCTCCTAGTCCAGCCTTCAGTGGTGACCTCTCTATTATGTCTTTAGAAGCAGATTTTTTACAAAAGTGAGCTCAATTTGAGTCTCATACAATAGATACAAAACAACAAGGCTTTAGTTGGATCCCCCAAGTCTTTTTGAGTACACAGACTCTCCTCACTAACTCTCTATCTTTGTTTGCTCTCTATCTCAACACTGCTTGCCTCTGTCTTTTGTCTTCTGTGGCTTTAAAGCCAATTGGTGTTGTTTGTTCATTTCCTCTTCTCGAGCTCTTTGGCTCTCGGCCTTTTTCCACTCGAATACTCCTTGTGAACATTAATAATCATTGCATAATGTCTTTAGGGGAGGTGGCCACCTGTTCTGCAACAGAAGAGTCCAACGGGCCTTTGAAATCCTTGAAATGGGCATTCTCTGTTTACAGAGAGAAATGCATTCAAACACGGGAAAATCCACCAAACAACTTCTCATCGGACTTCAAAAGTCCTTAAATCCACTCTCTACTCATATCGGGTTTGCCTGAAATCACTTATTGCATGTCGCAAATGCTCATTCCATGGTTTTCCTTTGTATTTTTAAAATACATTAAAACATTGCAAAATCCCACAAAATGGTCCATATCGACTTGAAACCATATATATTTTCATTCACAAACCCTTTCGGGTCTGGTTTTCATCGCATCGACACTTCCCTTCATATTTCGTTTAATAAATGAGATACACGAAATACATAGAAATCTACCGTTTGATGAATCTCAAATTTTATGGAATACCGCTTATAGCTCTATCAGGTCTGGCTATCGCATTGCGCATATATATATATTATATATATATATATATAATATATATATATATATATTAAATATATATATATATTATATATTATATATATGTATATGTATGTATATATGTATATATCCTTGCTCCTCTATGGTTTTCCGACGTGATATTGCGATGCAAAGTGGGCAGTTGATCTGTGCACTTGATCGACGGTCCTTGTTGACCCCGCTGGTCACTGTCGCATTTCCCATGTAGTAACCTTTGATAGCCTCTACCTGCCACCACTGATTGCGATTTGCTGATCAGATCTAGACCGTTGATCGGCCAGATCCGATGGCTCTTGTGCATCACTGTCCAAGCCACCGATAACTCTGTTTTTAGTTATTTCTTCGTGTTCTTGCCTCTCGATAGTGTAATCCGATATTTCTAAGGGTTCTTCCTTATGTGATAGTTTTGATCTTTTAAACGATTTTGAAGACTTAGAGGGTTTTTAGATCCATTTTGGATCAAATACAAAGATCGGTTTGTAGCAAAAGGTTTTTCCCAAGTGTCGGGAATTGATTTTGGTGATATTTTTTTCTTCTATTGCCAAGGTAACTTCTATTAGATTACTTTTATCTATTGTTGTTGCTTTTGATTTTGAGGTAGAACAGATGGATGTGAAGAAAAAATTTCTTCACAGGGATCTAGAAGAGGAGATCTACATGAAGCAACCTAAAGGTTTTGCGGTGAAGGGTAAGAAAGAACTGGTATGCAAGTTAAAGAAGTCTTTGTATGGGTTAAAACAGTCACCAAGGATGTGTTATCAGAAATTTGATACATTTATATGGGGACTTGGCTTCACCAGAAGAAAAGAAGATCACTGTGTGTATTTTAATTTAATTGGTGACCATGTTAATTATCTAGTCTTGTATGTGGATGATATGTTGCTGGTTGGAAATGACAAAGAAATTATCCAAGATTTGAAGACCCATTTGTCCTCCAAATTCGACATGAAAGATCTTGGTGTTGCAAACTATATTTTGGGCATGGAAATTAAAAGAGATCGGACAAAGAGGAAGCTCTGGTTAAAACAGAGGAAGTATGTTGAGATAATATTGCAAAGGTTTAATATGCAGGATAGTAAACTGGTGAAGGTTCCTATTCTTGTAGGTGTAAAGTTATCTACTGAACAATGTCCCATGACATAAGAAGAGGAAGAGGACATGTCCCGTGTTCCATATGCAAGTGCAGTCGGTAGCCTGATGTATGTGATGGTCTATACTAGACCAAACATTGCACATGCAGTGGCAATATTGAGTAGGTTTATGTCAAAACTAGGGAAGGAGCACTGGACAACATTGAAGCAAGTTTTTGGGTATTTGCGTGGCACTAGTGATTATGGGTTGTGCTATCAAGGAAGACCAGGACTGGATAGAGTGTTGGATATTCATGGCTTTGTTGATGCAGTCTGGGTTGGAGATTTGGATCAAAAAAGATGTAAAAGTGGGTATGTGTTTAACCTATTTGGAGGTGCAGTCAGTTGGATGAGTAAGAAACAATCTGTAGCGGCACTATAAACTACAAAGGCAGAATACATGGCAGCCACTCATGCAAGCAAGGAAGCAGTTTGGTTGTAGATATTGTGTTCAAGTATGGTGTTAGTACAGGGAACTATAAGGATAGACTGTGATAACCAAAGTGCAATTTTCTTGGCAAAGAACCTGCATATCTTTCAAAGACAAAGCACATTGATGTTCAGTATCACTTTGTGAGCGATATGATAGAAGACAACAAGGTGTCGCTGGTAAAGGTGGAAACTTTGAAGAATACTGCAGATGCATTCAAAATATGTGAGCTCTGAGAAGTTCTCTTGCTGTAGAGAAATAATGGGCATTGCAGGGCTGGATAAATGACTAAGCTCTCTTGTGGCCCCCTATGGAAAGAAAACAACATGTTAAGAAATTTAGTGCATAACATAAATAATTACTGAGAGGAATAAATATAAAAATAACCAGCAACAACCATAAACACATAAACACAAATGTTTATCCGGGAAAACACCAAATCAGGGGAAAAACCCAACCTAATAAGATCTTATTAGCATTGGCCAAAACCCAGGCCAATCCGACTAGGTGAGCTGTCACTGCTCACCTCCAGATCTTGCATTACAATGAATTCCTTCCAGTGTTTTATAAGCTCCATTACATATAATACCACGGGTAGAATACCATGGGTTCACAATACCATGTGCCCCAAAACCATCACTGTTTAACCTGGTCAACTTTGACTCTATCCTGAGTCAAGTTTACCTAACACAAAAAGTGGAATAATGTTGGGTTGTGTTATATTCTTTCCACGACTATCCCACGTAGTTAATCGGGGGCTTAGAAGGGGGCCGGAGCACCCCCCCCTTTGTTGCGCCAATTGCATAGTGGGGGGGGGGGGGGGGGGG